>PVIW01002036.1:0-177060 GCA_004026585.1 Noctilio leporinus
TCCCCCTTTGTCAAATATGAGTTGACCATAGAGTCCTGGGTTAATTTCTGGGCTCTCTATTCTGTTCCATTGATCTATATGTCTATTCTTATGCCAGTACCATGCTGTTTTGATGACAGTAGCCTTGTAGTATTGTTTGAAGTCCGGGATTGTGATTCCTCCTACCTTGTTCTTTTTTCTCAAGATTGTGGTGGCTATTCGTGGGCGTTTTTGGCTCCATATAAATTTTTGAAGTATTTTTTCTATTTCTGTTACAGATAAACTTCTAAGAACCAGACAGAACCTGTTCTCTTTCCTGGTGCTCAGGCCTGCCTCTAACATTGGTGGCCAGCAAGGAGGGCCTTCTCTTCCCAGCCTTGGCTCCCTTGGGCCTAAGGGTGGAATGAAGGCAGCTGGTGTGGGGAGGATGGATTCAGAAAAGGATCCACACAGGTCTGGAAGTGGGTTCAGGATTCCTGGTAGCACATTCTGGGCTCCCACATTCCGGACTGTGGTCTAGAAGGAAAGGTAGTAAAACTGACTTCCCCTTGGCTGGATGGAAGGGTCCAACAGGGCAGCGTTGTCAGAATTCTCTTCCCCATCCTGCTGAGACAAATGGAGTTACCAGATTTCCCTTTAACTCATCAACATGTAGGGGGATATATGGTCACAGGAAATAAAAGGTGTTGTTTTTAAGGTAATTCCCTCCACCCTCCGCGAATAATACCACCCTGCATAAATTATTCTGCAACTTGCTCTTTTTCACTTACTCTGCAGTAAGACTTTCCACATAGCTCTACATTTTTTATTTTAACTGCCACTTAGTATCCTGTTGGGTATGGTTATGCTATTACCATAGCTGAGTTGAAGATAAGAAGTATTTGTTTAGCACAGGTTTCTGTGCCATAAAACAATATGGGCATTCCTGAAAGACCTTGCATTCTAAAAAATTACACACTGAAAGTAACAGGCTAAAAACAATTGGACTGGATAGACCTTCAGAATGTATGATAATAAAACCCTATGCAAATCAAAACTGATGGCTTAGGAGAAAACCTGCATAGTTTAGGTATGAACCCTTGCATTTTGAGGTAGCCTCCGAGGATGTTGAAAGCCACACAGAACTATAGGGTCATACTGTTGCCTGCAGATGATGAAATGGTGCAGATAGAAGTGGACTCCAAGCCAGGTGGGCAGAGGAGGAAGTGCAACCTGCTTCCTGGGACCAGTCTCTCTGCGGACCACACCCCAGGTGCAGACACACTTTTAAATTTTTCTAAAAATAGAGTTGTAAGGGATCTTCCCCTGCAGAAGCTAAATTGACAGCTTTTTCCTCTCTTGGTGAGGGTTATCATTCTACCCCCAATATTCCAGCTCTTCTTGCTAGGAAAAATAAATTTATATAAACAAAGCCAACCTTCACTTTATAACCATGTAATTGCCCTTTGTATCAGTTGCGGATGAGCTCTTTGGTGTTATAAATGCATGTGTTATAGACGAAAACGATGGCATAAAGGTGATTAGGGTGTATGTAATACATGCTCAATAATTTTGTAAAGGATAAGAAGGGAAGGAAGGAAAGGAGGAAGGGGGAAAGAAGTAAGAACTGAAGAATAATGTAAGGAAATAGGCAGTAAACCCTTTTGGTTAAGAGCGTCCACTTAAGGTGGCCCAGTAGTTCGGTTGATTGGAACGTTGCCCTGTACACCAAAAGGTTGTGGGTTCGATTCCTGGTCAGGGTACATACCTAGGTTTTTAAGTTCGACCCCCAGTCAAGGCATGTATGGGAAGCAACCAATCGATATTTCTCTCTCATATTAATATTTCTTGCTCCTTCTTTCTCTTCCTTCCTTTCTCTCTAAAATCAATAAACATATCCTTGGATCAGGGTTTAAAAAAGTTAAATTAAAAAAAAAAAAGTAGAGTGTCCACTTAACATGATCATGTTCATTAACTCCTAAATAGGGGTCCATGATAACTTCTAAAGGCCCTCGAAGACATTTTCTCTTTTTGGTCTGTCTGAGAGAACATAAAGACTATATATATAACAGATACATATAATACTCTTTGAAGGAGTGTCTTTATTCTGAATCTATCTTACTTTTTCTTGTTAAAATGTCTATTTCGGTGGGGAGGGGGACAGAGGGGAGCAAAAAGGGGATGGATGTAATACAACAACAATAAAATTAAAAAAAAAAAAAATGTCTATTTCTCCAGAAATGGTAGCTAGTCTATTCCTCAAACCCTAGACTCCTTCCAGGGTTCCAAAGGGAAATTTTGCACATCAACTTTCCAGTTCCACGATAAATGTGTGTAATAGGTCCCCCTAAATGCAGTTCTTTCTACTCCAAGAAGAAGAGCTACTTTAAATCTTGCTTGAATGTTATGTTGTGGAAGTTCCCTTCATGAATAACTTCTTATTTCCCACAATGTAAATGAGGCAAATTTGAAGGATGGAGCCAGAGTATGACATCACTCCTCAGTTGTCCACAGTTCCCCTTGGGCGCCCAAGGGTTGACTCTGTGGGACTCTCTCTCCTCTCCAGAGATTGCATCAGGGTGCCTTTGTCTGCACACAGTCAAGTCCTGGGAGCTGAGGCTCAGGGAACCAGTGTTTCTGAGCTAACAATGCAGCCCCTATGCATGACACCAAGGGCAGGGGACAGAGAAAGGAGGGAGACTTTTCATTATATAAACTTGTGTCACATGAATTTTAAACTAATCAAAAGTTCAAAATAAACTTAGAGGAACATCCTGGCTCTGTTGCTAACTATGGGTCTTTTGGCAAGTGATCTAACTTCCAGTTTTAGTTCCTCATCTAGAAAATGAAGATAATCACCTCATAATGCTATGAATGAGAATTAAATGAGAAAATGATATATCAAAAGCATGAGATAAGGCCTAAGTTGTAACCAATTATTTGTCAGACATGTAGGGTTTAAGTTGAGAAGACAGTCTGTGCAGGACCAGTTAGCCTCTGTGCAGGGCATTGGAGCTCAGGGGTACCCTCCATCACATCGCAGTTCCTTGGCCCCAGTGGAGGGGCGGGGGTGCTGGAAATGAGAACTAGCTGGCTGGAAGTTCACATCTTGGGGTTGCAGGGCAGGATCTAGAAATCAGGTCTTAAACCTACTTTCCTGACTTCTTTGGGTCATGTTTCCCTTGAGCAAGGCCTATTCTGGGCCAGTTTGTGTGGTCAGGTTAGGAGAGAGGTCTAGCATGCTCTGATCCTCCCATCCTGTTGCTGACACCTGACAGGACTTGTCGTCAGGTGTCTGCTGGAAGGTGGGTGGGCAGAAGCCCAGGGTGCGTAGAGGAGCAGCCCTGAGCAACTCATTACTTGAAAGCATGTCAGAGAATACCCTCTTTAACTTCTGGCCCACCATCATCATTTGCAACTTCTTCCTGCAGCCCTTCCTACTCTCTAGTTTTACTCTGGGTAGAACCAACTCTGGGAGCTACGTAGGTGGTTTCCTCAACTTTAAAGGAAGGGCGTTGGCTTAGTCAGAAGATTTGAATCCTAGCATGCTAAGCTGCAAGGATATGAAAGGTCATCTAACCACTGGTCTCCAATATCACAGAGAAAAGGAAGGTTAGAGGAAGGAAAGGATATTATCAGGGTCACATATCATTTAGCATAAAGCTGAGACTTGAACCTAGATCTTCTGCCTCTAGGACAGGAGACAGAAAAGAGCACCAGAATGTTTTATGAGGACTTTTTCGTGTCTCTGCATGGGTACAGTGGGGTTGGGGTGAGTAAATGCATGCTGGTACTAACTTGCCAGCAAAGGTGCTAAGTTCAAATCATTAAACCTCACTAAGATACATAGAAGTAAACATCACTATCTCTGTTGTATAGATGAGAAAACAGGTTCAGAGAGTTGAAGTCAGCTTCCCAGGGCCTCACTGCTAGGAAAGATGTGGCTGGCAGAGGCTCCCAGACTCGTGAAAGAACTGGTTCCCAGAACTGAACGTGAGCCAATGTGCTCTATTGCATGATGCTCTAAGGACTGCTTCTCTGGTCACAGGCAGCTCTGCACTGTGATTTCTGCTCTCCTGGTCACAGAAGACTGGCCAGTGGATTGGTACCCGAGCCATAGGCCTGGCAGCTTGGAGGTGGCTTGCCTAAAGACTCTGTCCCGCAGGATATTCTGTGTAGAATGGTGGCATAACTGGATCCTTTATCCCAGAAAGAGGGAGTACAAAGGTGAGAAGTGAGTAGCCATGAGCACTGTTCTAAGCAATGATAAACCATGCTGTGGGTCGACAGGAGGCCTGATCTGCAAAGGACTAGGGCCCAGAGGAGCCTCTCAGCACAGCTGCTGGGTTTCTCCTAGGGATTCTTCAACTTCCTCATAAGTCCTCACAGAACCCAAGACTCCCCACATCCTCAGCCTTCAAGGACCACGCTTTGCTTCTGCGCTTGATTCCCACTGGCTGGTGTCCATTCCCTGTGGCTGTAGGGAGTCCCAGTGTTTCTTAGAAGCATCAAGGCAAGCTTACACATTGCAGACACCCACCAGGGTGATCCCTTGATACCTCAGCCAGTTACCTTATGCTTCTCAGCATTAACCTCTCTGTGAGAAAGCAAAAGAGGGTGAGGAATTGAAGATGTATACGAGAGAGTGATCATAATGATTGGCCATAGAATATTTTAAAATCCTCATCCAAGGACATTTTTTTTTTTCATTGGTTTTAGAGAGGAAGGGAAAGAAAGAAACATTGATGCAAGAAAGAAACATCATGGGTTGCCTCCCAACCATGCCAGGACCAGCAGGGGTTGCATGGGCCTGGACCAGGACCAGAAATAGGAATCAAACACACAACCTTTTGGTTAATGGATGACACTCCAACTGACTGAGCCACACCGGCCAGTGCTGATTGGCCATGGAATTTAAGGTTGGTAACATAAGATCAATAGTGGAAGGATTTGATGAGGCCCAGGCTTATTGAAACTGAGGTTTTAGAGGGAGTAAACTGGAAAGATAGGAAGTAGCATTCTAGAGCGGAATGCAAGATATTGAGATTACGGTGAGACTGAAATCACTGATAATAACAGAGTCTAGTGTTATTACCGATAACAGTGAGCATGGGGGTAGGTGGCTAGGAGAGGGTAGATAACAAAATCACAGGAAAGAGGTATTCAAGGAACCATGTTTACAGCATATTAAAATCTCTAGGAGTTAAGAGATAGGCGTAATGACAGAGAGAGTGACTGGAATGAGCTAGGAGCTAAAATGATGGAGAAATGATAGAGTATGAATTATTCAGACTGGTAGGTGTTAGTACATGTTCCTGGGACAAATCATCTCTTTTCTGAATTCCAATTTTAAGATAGATTGTTCGGACAGGCATGAAGTTGCCATGAATTTAACTCCTGGATGATATAAGATGACAATCTCTTTCATTGTTCATACTGATACTCCACCCCTCACCCTGACCCTCCAAGCAGAGAAAGAACAGGCGAGGTTGCTAAATAAATATTGTCATCATCCTTACCCCTGCTCTACAATATATCTGAATTGAATACCTCACGACTGACCAAAATACCCCGTTTCTAACATGGAACTTCAATATTAAAACGTAAATCATCAGACAAGAACCTTGAGTAAGAAAACTTCTCCTGATGCCAAGGTTTTGTGTAGTTTCTTTTTTGGTACCAGGGTGTTTATAACTGGGACTTGGTTAAATGCAAAATGGGAGACAAGCACACCTTTCTTTTGTGAAGTGGGAGAAGAGCAATTGTGAAATGAGATGGCAGGCAGATCTAGATGGCAATGAGCACCATGGAGCTGAGGAGCAGGGCATTAAGTCCTTTACTTGGTTCAGGCTCATGTGTCTTTTAGGAAGTCTTGCTGTCCCCCAGTTAGTATGCCACAGTCTGTTTCATACTGCTCTTCTGGGTCTCAGTTTCCCATATCTATAAAATTAAGAGATGTGACTCAGTGGTCCCTAAGTTACATTCCAGTTTTAAATATTAATTTCAACCACCAAATCAAGCCTCTGGATAGCCTGTACACTGGCTGATGCCATGCGTGTCTCCTAGAGACGTGCTAAGTAGGCTGGGTAATCCCCTCACTCCTCAGTGAGCTGGAACCCTGCTGCACCCCAGCAGGTTCCCCCCACCCCTGCTCTGTACCATCAAATGGCCAAATGGTTCTGCCATCCCTTCTAGCTAAATGATCATAGACAAATTTCCTCATCTTCTGGGAGGTAACAGTGTGTATGCAATAGAATTAAAAAAAAAAAAAAACAACTGAACTCTTAAAAGAGGATGATGAATAGGAATTGTCTTTTATTTCTGTGCTGTTTGAATTTTTGCTGTGAGAAAGTATATTGCTTTTTTTTTTTTTTAAAAAAAAAAAGCATACTGTGCCCTGGCTGGTGTGGCTCTGTGGATTGAGTGCTGGCCTGCAAACCAAGGGGCTGTGGTTCGATTCCCAGTCAGGGTACATGCCTGGGTTGCAGGCCAGAGGCAACCACATATGGATGTTTCTCACCTTCTCTTTCTTCTTGCTTTCGCTTCTCTCTGAAAAGTGAATAAATAAAATCTTTAAAAATAAATAAAGAAGCATATTACTTCCGAATGTATGCTAATATGTGCATTAGCATGTATATTTATTTTTGTATTTTTAAATGGTATGCTTTCTGTCATTTTGACTTGAGTGGTACTAACTTTGTGTTGAAACAGCATAATATGCAGTTTAGAGGTATGTCTGATTAACTTATTAAATGGAAAAATTAGTTCTTATTTAGTAAATGAAGTCAAAGTGTAAAAAGAAGGCAGGGTTGATAAAAAGACTGGTGTCATCCTGCATGAAGTGGGTATCTTCTCTACCACACCGCTCCCTCTGACTTCTGCATGGTGGTGGGGAGAGGAGGAATAACGCCCTTGGGACAGTGTGGGGGTGGGTGGGATAGCCCAGCGGCTTTAGGGTTTGGGCCAGAAGAGAGCCAGGAGCCAGGCCTTGAGGACAGGAGTGGCTTTGCTGAACTCAGCAATGGCTGGGGAAGTAAGTGGTTTGAGTTTTACTTTCAGTTTTCACTCAAAGTCATTTCAGGATGAAACCCACTCAACGGTCAGATCTCTGAGACAGATTTCTTAGCAAACCAGTTCTTCACCCCAGCCGAGGTTGTTTAACTTGAGCTCCAGGGTGGGCTGGGCAGGTGAACAGCAGGGGTTAGGCTTCCTGCAGAGCGGTGTCTGGACTTGTGAAGTCAGTTCCTCTGCATATTGGCACATTCTCCTTAGGACTGGTGGCAGGTCATGCTGCCTCTTGACTCCACAAATAGAGGTCTAGAAAAGATCTCTAGACCATTCTTTAGCACCTAGTGCGTCCCAGGCTGGCACTGTGCCTTCAAAGATGAGTAGGTACAACCTTGCCCCTAGAGAGCTCACAGGCTAGAGTGAGAGGAAGAAGGAAAGATAAAGGTACAGAACTATGAGAGCTGCCATTTATGGTGGTCCTCTCTGTGCCATGTTCTTTTCTCCTATTACTTTCGTAGTTCTTACTATGACTCAAAGGTTACTGCTTCTTAAAAGTAGAGCCATGGCCCTGGCTGGGTGGCTCAACTGGTGGGAGCATCATCCCATACACCAAAGGTTGCAGGTTCAATCCCCAGTCAGGGTATGTACAGCAGGCGATGGATTAATTTTCTCTCTCATGAATGTTTCTCCCTCTCTCCTTCTCCCTCTCTCTTAAATCGGTAAACATATACTCAGGTGAGGATTAAAAAACTTTAAAAAAGTAATGAAAAAGAATGCAGGTGACTAGATCATACCCCCACCACTAGATCAAGCTTGAAAGAGTTAAGTTGGGTATCTTCATTTTTTACAACCATCATGAATAATTCAGTACTTCAAAGACTGACACCCCCACCCTGTAGATAATTTACTTTAGTAGGTTTTACCAATAAGAAATCAAAGTTCAAAACAGTTAAATTGCTCAGGCCCAGTCAAGGTACAGGTTGTAGAGATTTGGTTTGTCAACCAATTGTCACTAAGACTAATTTAAAGTCAACAGAAGCCCCCAATTTGGAATGTGGTGAAGAAAGAAACTTTATTCATTAAAGACAGCTTGGTTGTGATACAGCATGGCTATTGAACAGCACAGCTGTAAGGTGGCTGTCAGGCAAGGATCTTCTTCTTTTTTTAAATATTTTATTTATAATTATTCAGAAAGAAGGGAAGGGAGAGAGGCAGAGAGGGAGAGAGACATCAATGTACAGTTACCTTTCACCTGCCTCCAGCTACATACCTGGCTGGAGACCTGGCTTGCAACCTGCTTATATTGCCCTGGCAGGGAATCGAACCAGCAACCATTGGGTTTGCAGGCCGGCGCCTTATCCACTGTGCCACCAGCCAGGGCTAGGCAAGGACCTTCTTAAGCTAGACAGCTCTGCTTATCTTCACTCTGCTCCTCTCTGTCCCACGCAGACTGGAACATCTTCAGTGGTTCACCTTCAGCTGGGTAAACAGTCCTCAATATTCCATAGAAAGGGAAAGTGCAGATTTCAAGCCAGAAGGAAAGTTGGCTTATAGAGAGGGAAGTCTGCCCCCCAATCCTTGACTGGTCTGTCCTCGTGCAAATAAGGACTTGAAATCCTCACAGTTTAATTGGTCCAAAAAGAACTGTCCTGATTGGTCAGAATTGAGCTTTTCTTATTGGCAGATGCTAATGAGGCTATAGTGGCATGGCGCCAGTTGAGTAGGGAATGTCTCAGTCCTATTGGTTAGAATACAATCCCAGGTATATAAGCGTTGACTCAGCTGATAGGAACATAATGCAGGCAGGCAGTTCAGTGTGGAGGTAGGCAGCTTAGTGCAGGCTTCTCCCGACAGAGCGGCTTGCATGAGAAGTCCCTGGTTAGATACAGCTGTGAGGCCATTTTAAATGTGAGCTCCAGTAGCCACAGGAGCCCTTTTTGGTAGGTATCTTCTTTCTTTGAGTTGGCAGATTCAAACCCAGAGTTAGGTTGATCGGTGTCCCACTTTGCCTGGGAAAGTTCTGGTTTATGCAGGCTGTCCCACATAATTAACAGCATCCCCTTTCACTCTCAAAAGCATCCTGGATTGGATAATAAATTATATGGCTACCCTATTGGGAGCCCCTGGCCATTACTCTGCATCATGCTACTGCCCCTTCAGAAAGGTCAGCTAATGTGGTTACAGGAAAACACACAGAGTATGTGCGGGGAATAACCAGGGTAGGGAGGCCAAGTGAAGGCAGAGTGGGATGCAGGTCAGGGGAGACAGCCCAGCTGTGACACCGAAATCCCCTCTCTGCCTTTTGAACAGCAATGTAGACAATGGGGATTTTAAAAAAGGAAATTGATAAACTGCTGATTTCCATCTGCGCTGAAAGCTGCAGCCACAGGAGCGATTGTAGCAACAACTAACACTTATACAATGCTATGTAGCTGGCACGGTTCTAACCACTGAGAGGACAATTCAGGCGGAAGGGCAAGCAGTGAGGTTAGGCTGGGCTGCAAGCACCTTCACGCCTGGAAACTGGGAGGGCTAGGCACTATTGACTATGGCCCCGGGAGTCCAGGCATCCAGCCTTGTCACAAAAACTTAGTCTTTGTAAGTTGTGAGCTTTCTGGAGGACATGGAAAAAGCTGACCACAAGATCCTATGCCTAATATTTGATGAAAAGGATCTCATTTTTCCTTCTCTGGGAATCTTTAAGAACAGAGCTATTTACACATCCTGACTAGTTTAGATACAGCCTTACCCGGAAGCAGGAGGATAGAAGGGATGACCTTTGGGGTCTCTGGGAGCCTAAAGGGTCTGTGATCATTACAACCACATGTCAGGACCCGGAGACATTCTTGTTTCCTGCTCCTCCACCAGGGACCCAGAGCTGTGGGGCCCCTTTGACTGTGTATTTAGTAGGTCATGCCCTTTTCCCTGGGCCTCCAGCCTCCTCTCTAGCCTTCACCACCCCTCACAGCAGGCTCCTAGCTCTTACTTTTCCTGGATCTCCCTTGTGCTCTATCCATAGAAGAAGACTGGATGTGGATGCAGGACATGGGTCCTCCATCTTTCTGTAGACTTCATCTCCAACACACATCTGCATTTTCCAAGCCTAGCCTGTGTCTTTCCTGGTACCACCCTTCTTCACTGGCATGGAGCAGGATGCCCTCTCTCAAAGCTACCCTTGCACATGTGCATCCTCTCTGGGCAGCTGAACCAGTGGCCACAGTGGCTGAGGCTGTGGACAGATGTGCCCCAACTGGCCAGCTGTACCGCCCCAGCCAAATGCAGATAAATCTCTGAGTATGCTTTTTAACCTAGAAGAACAGTGAAGTGCATGCCCTGAAGATTTCTTATGTAGATCTTTCCAAATCTTGTAACTGGAGGGAAGGGATCAGCCCAAGGCCTAGACAAACAGAGGTTTTTTGCAGCCAGCTTCTTGGCTGGAGCAGAACTGACAGCTAGATAGATGGAAAGAAAACTTATTTGGGGGAAAGGGGAGAGAGAAAAGAGGGGGAAGCAAAGAAGGGAGTGAGAAAAGAGAGGAAAGGAATGTGGAGAGGAGAAGATGAAGATGAGGACAGAAAAGAGAGTGGGAGAACAGAGTAGAATGCAGGGGGACAGGAGAAAGGGGTATGTGTGGCCGCCACATTGGCCTGGGGAAACAAAGAGATTTCAGGCGAGAGGTGTGACCTTGGGCCTGGGAGGTTGAAAGGTTGGAGGCAGAGGTAGCAATGGGAAAGAGGGGAGCAATGAACTATGCTTAGGCATATTTGACTCTCAGGCACCTCAGAAACTCAGCTCTTAGAGAGACTCTAGACACAGTCTCTATGGGGGTTGGTGTGAAGGGTTGGAAAAAGAGCAAAAAGTCTTAGAATAACTCACAAGTGCACTGTATTCAGTTCAGCTGACACTTTTTAGGTGCCTACATTTTCTCGGCCAAGCTTCCTGCTGAGGCACGGGGCATACGAGGAGTAAATAAGATGCAGTTTCTGGCAACCCTCTGAGGGAGACCTGCGGTGAGTTTGGTAAGCAGGAGTAGGTGCACGTGTGTGGTGGGCTACTTCCTTCTAGGAGAGGAAAGTATGCATTCATTTCTCTGCGCAAGCTAGGGGGTCTGAGACCTGGGAAGACCCTGGGAAAGTCAGCCCCAAAACCACCGAGACAAAGGATTCCTTTTATGTTCCCAAATGTTTGGGAGAGCTGTATTCTCCCCCATCCCGGGAGTAGAGCAGGGGACCAGAGCTGGCTCGGCAGGTCAGACAGGGAACCTCAAAGAACACTGAGTTAAACAAAGGGGTTTTCCCCCCAATTTTGGGGAGGGGTTTTGAATTATTTGGCGTGTTTTGTTTGTTTGATTTGGGTTTTTGCCTGTAAGGTATCTGAGAGCTTTTAATACTTAAATTTCCATCACTTGGACACTATGAGCTTTTTGAGGCTTCAGTACATCCTGTGACTTCCTTTGAGTTCAGCTCCAGGGGTGTTAGGAGCGTTCCTATATTGAAGTGGGAAAGAAAGGCTGGGGATGGGGGCACTCCTGGGAGGTCTGGGCCTCTAGTCTGCTATTCCACCTGTCCCCAAAAGCTCTTTGAAAACCCTTCAACTGGATTAAAGATTTGATTAACTCGCCTTTGTTCTCGGTGATCTGACCTTGGGTGAACTGCTCCAATTCTTTATGGCCCTTCCATTTTCCCCTCATTGAACTGGGATAATAGGCCTCAAGTCATGGCAGGGGCTATCTGCCCCAGATCACTTCTGTGTTGGATTATTAGCATTACTCCCCTGAACGCTTCTGTGTTATTTCCTCCATAGGCTCCAACTCCCCAGGTAGGTTGAAAGCACCCTGAAGGCACAGGCCCTTCCTCTGATAGAAGCTCTAAGTTCCCCCAACACTAGGGCAAGAGACAGAGCAGGACACCTCAAGTCAGCAGGGGATAGGCTTTGCTTTCCTCATTTTGCGGTTTGCTCCCAGAAGCTCACTTTCTTTTATCATATACACGCACACACCCCCCGTGCAAAGAGTTAACTAAACTGAGGGAAAGTGTCTTATATACTAAGTTTTCACAGACTCCTAGTTATTGATCATTTATCCAACTCATGCTATGCTCTCGGTGCTGTGCAAGATGGTAAGAATCAGCTTGGAGCCTTTGGTTGGTCCATCTTATCTCATTCAGGCTTGTATGTGGGTAAGCGGGGTGATTGTGGAAATGTAGCCTGACAAAGCTTAAGAAAACCTCAGCATTCTGAAATGCAGGAATAATAGGTGATGTTTCAAGTGCGCTGGTCCTCAAATCATGCTGCCTTCTTAGGGGCAGCTGTAATCCATAGTAAAGAGCAAGCACATGGGACGCATTACTTTTTATCCTAAAAGGAGAACTTGGAAAGTATTTTTGCACTCAGGTAAAGTGGAGGTTGGGGCTGCTGGGGAGAAGGGGAGGGGGAAGGAGGAGGGGCAAAGCGGGATGAATGGAGGAGGGAAGAGGCCAGGGGCAGAGGAGGCATACCCCCGGCACAGCCATCCTAGGAAACAAGGGAATGTTGTGAAGCTGTGAGCCCCTCATGGCTCCATCCTGGCCCCTTAAGGACCACCCTGGGAAGTCCTCTAGAAAACCCATCCATCATGGACAACAGTCTGCTTTCTTTCCTCCCTGGTTCAATATCCATAGCACAAAAATGTGCTTCACTAATGGAAACCTTGTGCTGGCCTCTCCGAGGACTGCAGCATGAGCGGCAGCAGAGGAAGCCGGTGTGTGGGAAAGAACACACAGAAAGGGGCCAGAGCTCCCACGTCTGGGAACACGTGCACACGCACGCTCACATATGCGTGTGAACACAGGGAAGGACAGACTTTCTTGCCTTGGAGATGGCAGTGACAGCAAGGAGGCAAAGCTGACAAAGAAGAAGGACTTGCTCTCCAGTTCCCCAAATCACCGCCTTGTCTGCGTTTCTCAATAATTCAGAGGCTGCTCTGCATATCAGACTGGGGTTTTCACTGGCTCTCTTATACCTTCTTGGAGGAAGAGAAAAGAAAGAAAAGATCAAATTTCAGTTCCCCTCAATTGCCCTGGGTTGGTACAAACAACTGTCCTTGTGAGACTGTCACTGTGAGATTGCCTCAGTCCTCCAGGGGGCCTGCACGTGGCTCAGGGTCTGCACCTAGCCCCAAGCAAATAGCAGCCCCTTTTTCCTACCATGAAAGACCACCCAGCCATCAAAAGTCCTTGTTCTACCACTCTAACCTCAGGTTTAACCCATAGGGCTGTCTGAAGAAAGAGAAAATAAATGCTTATACTCATGTGAATGAACACCACTTTTACGTATGAAATGAGCCCTGATCCAAGTTTTAGGAGACCTGGGTTCTAGTTGTGGATCTGTAGTAACTGGCTGTGTGACCAGAGTGAGGTGCCGAACCTCTCTGATCCTTATAGCAATCTACTGAAAACTAAACAGGGCAGATAGTCTGGGAGGCTTTCTGGTTCCAACCCTTGATGGAATCTTGTCCATCGCTGGTTATTTGCTTGAATGAAGAGTTGCAGAGGCACGGATAATACAAAACAGTGGTGAGCTGACTTTAATTTTTTTCTATTTTACTTTCTGCTTGCCTCTGGAATGCAACTGGAGCACACATTCAGATACAAACTTCCTTTCCATCCCTGCCCCCTCTCTTTGCTCCTCTGTTTAGCCCTCCTGGCCAGGATGGGGGTGGAGAATGTAAGGCAGGCTGGAGTGGAGGGGGGAGGAAATAGGAGAGGAAGGTTTCTGGTTGGGAAAGGGAGGGAGGTAGTGGAGGAGGCGTGCTCTAGGCCTCCGGAGAATTGATCACCTAAAAGGCCATTCGAATCCCTTCCCCTGTCCGAAAAGGTAGAAGATTGTGAATAGAGCATTCCTCACATGAAATACCGTATATACTTACTTGCTTTGGAGAAACCCTGGGAAAAACAGTGGTGTGAGTTTAAATGATGAGTCTCAAGGAAAATAATCAGAGAAGTCCTTGTTCTCCTTCCTGTCAACTATGTGCTTTAGCCTTAGTTTCCAGCCAAGATGGGGCCCCTGCAAAACCAGGACCGCTAGGGCAATAGTCATGGGAGTGGAGACAGGAAAGAAGGATGGGACCTTAAAGGGAAAATAAATGTGCTGCTGCTGCCATTTTTACCCCCACCCCTGCCCCCACCATGGCTTGGCAAATAGACACATTTGTTTTGCAGCAGAATCTTCTATGTGAGCATATACGGTAACCAAGGCATTCCAGAGTCCAGCTGCTAGCCAATCAGGAGTTGGGGCCTTTCTGCATTTTTTCTCTAAGAAAAAGTTTTGGGTCCTCTAAGGAGCAGCAAATCAACTGCAGTCTACAGAGTTGTCACCCCCTCCCCCAGCCTTCACCCGCTGTCCTATTGGTGGTGCTTGGGGAGGGGTGGTGTTTGTGTAATCGACCTTGGTCCCCATCCTGGGGAGAACCCCAAGGAAACACATAGTCCCAGGTGTTGGGAATGTAGGTGCTGGGAGTGAAGAAAGAAGTTGGCTCAGGTGGAGATGGCTGACCAGCTGTGGAGCCACTGTTGGGGGTGAAGTCAGAAAGAGAGTTCCATAAATATGTGCATTATAGAAGTGTGTGTCTCATCCCCCGATGCCCTCCTTATAGGACTGAGCAAGTGTCAGGAGAAATAGTGGGAAGTAGCTTGATTCAGGAAGGGAAAGGCGGCAGCTGTTTCCCCCGTGAGAAGAGGTCAGGGGACAGTGGCAAGCTGGGAAGGGCCCGATGACCCCCGAGCTGTCCACGGCGGGGATGCCGGAGGAGGAAGAGGCAGGCAGGGTGCTACAGGCTCACTGGACTCTGGAGGGCAAGCTCAGAGCTGGCCAGCCTCAGATGCCTTTCCGGTCTTGAAATCTGGGTCCCAGCTCTCCTACCCCTCCTTTTTCTTTTGCAGGCTTGACCCAGCTCGGCAATTCTGCCTGGGCTCTGTGGTTATGACCTCTGCTCAACTTCCAGGCCTGGTTCTCTTTTCTCCCTCTGAGGCTTCTAATGCCAGTTTCCCACCACTTCCAGTGGCCCTCCCATTTCTTCTTCACTTAGTTCTCCTTTTGTTCAAAAAGGCAGGCGGACAATTGACCGGGGTGCCTGAAAACGGGTCCTCTGGGCACATTTCTTGACCCTTGAAATACATGGTTCCCTTTAGTCTTTCCTTAATACTCTCTGTAATTGCTGTGCTCTTACTCAGATAAGGAAATTGAGACTAAGAGGAGTAAAACAAGCAGCTCCCAACTCAGGCACAGGCCACTCATTCACACACCACCTTCTGCACACAGGGCTCCAGAACCATGAAGCTAAGGGTGCTCATGACCCCATCAAAGCCACAGCCTGGACTCTTGAACTGAACATGGTCCTCTGACCAGCAGCAGTGGCAGTGGCCACATTATTTAGGAACTTACGAGAAATGCACATTCTCAGGTGCCACCCGGAACTGCTAAATATGCAATTCAGGGAGCAACTCTGGGAGCCTGCTCCGAGCCCTGTGTCCCAGACAGGAGATGCGAATGCCCACTAACATTTGAGAAGTTCTGCCCTAGACAACGGTCTCACCAGATCTTCCTTTCCTGAGGACAGGGTCTGAGCCACAGAAACACTTGAGGTTAATTTTTCAGCTCCAAGGTTCCTCTTTCAATGATTTTACCACGGAAGGAAGTTGAGTATTTATCCACAGCAGGCCTGGGTATAACTCCCATTTTCAGATGCAGTGTCCTCAGCCCTATTGACCTTTTGCCTGGCTGCTGGAGAATGAGAATGGGCAGCGAGAGCTCATTTCACTCCCTGTTCCTCCTTTCCCTTAGTGATTTTAAGCTTCTCTTTGATGAAAGTTTTCAGAAGTGGAGATTTTAAGGATTTCAAGTCAAGGAAGGCGTATCACACAAGTGAGAGTTTCTATAAGGCAGAATAACAGGAAATACAGCAGGCGAGATTTAGGTGAGATAATCAGTTCAGTACTATAGAGACATAGACCTGGATTTTTAAAAAAGATTTTATTTATTATTTTTAGAGAGAGGGGAAGGGGAAGAGGCAGAGAGGGAGAGATACATCAATGTATGGTTGTCTTTCACCTGCCTCCAGCTATGGACCTGGCTGGAGGGAGACCTGGCTTGCAACCTGATTATGTGCCCTGGCCGGGAATCGAACTGGCAACCTTTGGGTTCGCAGGCCAGCGCCTTATCCACTATGCCACCAGTGGATTTTTAAAAATATATATATAGTGTCAAGTTTAAAAACAACACTTTAAAATTTTCACAGGCATATTTGAACTGGTAAGATAACACTTAAAAAAACTGTTAATTTGATTACTAGGAAATGTTATTATGGTATGGTTAGAATACAAATTAATGTGTTACAGAGGGAATAAGAGGTCTGTCCAAAAAGTATTGGCTACACAAACTTTTAATTATATTGACGTTGGCTTGATATTTTCAGGACAGACTTCCCTTTAAAATCTAGGGAAGATGCACCAAGGAGATTCTGTCTGATCCAACAACTTGTATGATGTGGAAGAATAGACAATTTGGGGATGGGCCTCTCTGGACTCTTAAGTTTGGAGCTGGGGGTTTAGGTGACTTGGATCTTTTAGTTTGGATTCTTCTCACTAATAGTAATTTGTAAGAAAACCCCTTAATTTTTCTGGGATTCAGTTTATAATTTTTAACATAAAAGTAAAAATTCCTAGGATTTCCATTTAGTTTTCTTCAGATTAAAAAAAAAGATTTATTTTGAAATTGCTAGGAGATAATTTTTCTTTTTTTTTTTTAATCAGTTGAAGTATTTTTAAAAAGATTTATTTATTATTTTTCAGAGAGAGGAGATGAGAGAGAGGCAGAGAAGGAGAGAAACATCAATGTATGGTTGCCCCTCACCTGCCTCCAGCTACAGACCTGGCTGGAGACCTGGCTTGCAACCTGGTTATGTTGCCCTGGCTGGGAATTGAACCAGCAACCTTTGGGTTCGCAGGCCGGTGCCTTACACCCTGTCCTACCAGCCAGGGTGCTAGGAGATAATTTTTCATTGGTTGCTTATGTTTCTGTCCATTTTATGAAAAGAAGCATGGATAGCCTTTTGTTCTGGACCGTAATTTTAAGAATATTTTATAAGAACAGCTTTGGATAATAGAGAGAATGTCTACCCCTGAAGAAGGGGGTTTGTTTGTTCTCTAATATAATGAACATAATGCCTCTCTGTCCAGGGAAATGTTTGTGTAGGTTTATGCCACTAATGCTCCCTTTCTGGACCAGGATCCAATCCTGAATGACACAATGCATTTTGGCTATTCTCTTATCCTTAAATATAGGTTGGTCCCTTAGTATTTCTTTGTATTTCATGACCCTGACACTTGGAAGACTACTGGTTAATATTTTTTGAGGAAAGACTGTCAGTTTGGATTTGACTGATGTTTCCACATATTAATAGAATTGGTGGGGGAGAGAGAAGACCACAGCAGTAACCTTGTAATGTTACTATTTTCTATCAGTGGTGATATTGACTTTGGTTATGTGTTTAAGGTGGTGTCTTCCAGGAATTACCTCTGTAAAGTTACTATTTTTTCTTTGTAATGAATAAATATCTTGTGGTGAGAATCTCTGAGAATGACATTATGCAAATATCATGTTTCTCATAGTACTTTTGCCTATCAGTTTTGGAGACAATAGTTCAAAAATACTTTTAAAATGCACAACCTAACAGGTGAGGCAACAAAGGAAGACTTCAGAAACCAGAAATGAAATTAACCTAGAACCCAGAAGAATGAGTAAGTATTAGTATTTGCATTTGCTATCACTGGTGATACAAAGCTTAGGGTTCATCTAAGATGAGAGGTCTAAACTGGAGATCCACTCAGAAAACTGAGACACTCTTAAAATTTCAATTTCCATGGGCAAACCAAGGAAAAAAAACCCACCTCTTTAGAAGAAAATAGTGGGATGTTTGTCCTGGTACTGGATAAAAAAGAATAAAAGCAACTTTTCCCTGGTAATCTGCTCATTCCCACATGGGTTTTGACCCGATGTTTAATATCTTTCAGCTTAAATTTTTGTTGAGAGCCCTGGCTGGTGGCATAGTAGATAAGGCACCAGCCTGAGCACCTAAAGGTTGCTGGTTTGATTCCCCAGCCAGAATACATAACCAGGTTGCAAGCCAGGTCTCCAGCCAGGTCTGTAGCTGGAGGCAGGTGAGAGGCAACCATACACTGATCTCTCTCTCTCTCTCTCCCTTCCTCTCTCTCTAACAATAATAAATACAATCTTTAAAAAAATAATAAAATAATTCCCCAGCCAGGGCACATAACCAGGTTGCAAACCAGGTCTCCAGTCAGGTCTGTGGCTGGAGGCAGGTGAAAAGCAACCATACATTGATGTCCCTCTCCCTCTCTGCCTCTCTCCCTTCCCTTCTTTCTAAAAAATAATGAAATAAAATCTTTAAAAAAAAACAAAAACAAAAAACAAAAAACCACACACACACACAAAAACCCCTGCAAACTTAAAATAATAATAATAATAATAAAATAAAATTTTTGTTGAAAGTGGCTCTTCAACAAAGATGATAACTTCCCATAGCATTTTACAAAAGCCAATAGAGACACTCTCTGAAGAAATATACTTTAAAACGTAGCCTCAAAGAATTCCCTAAAAAGAATAAATATAAACTCACAATTAAAGATATTTTTAACCAAACAAGGAAATCATAAATCCATTAGCTAAAAACAATGTTGAGCTTCAGATATGTAAAGATTACAAATATATATATTTTAAATTTTCTTTATTTTTAAAGATTTTATTTATTATTTTTCAGAGAGAGGGGAAGGGAGAGGAAGAGAGGGAGAGAAACATCAATGTATGGTTGCCTTTCATCTGCCTCCAGCTACAGACCTGGCTGGAGACCTGGCTTGCAACCTAGTTATGTCGCCCTGGCTGGGAATCGAACCAGCAACCTTTGGGTTCGCAGGCCAGCACCTTAGCCACTGTGCCACCAGCCAGGGTGACTACAAATATTTTAATGATCAGATACATATATAGTATTAGTTACTTTGTATGCTTATAAAAATTAAGAGGTTGTTTAAAATATAATTGAGAAATAAGTGTTTATTGGCATTAACCAGATACAGTTGAAAAATAACCAAATAGAAAAGTGGAAAATTATTGAAATTAAAACTCAATGGATTGATTAAGCAGGTTAGAGCTAACTAAAGAGAGAGTTTGTAACTTGGAAGGTATAGCTAAAGGAACCACATAGAGTATAATAGAGACAAAGATGGAAATTATGAAAAGGTAAAGATACATGGAGGCAGGGTGAAAAGGTTTAATATGGTCTATGGTCTAACTAGAGAAAGAAAAGAAAGGGAACAAAGGAGAAGGGACTATTAGGAGAGATAATTAAAAGAGAGTTTTTCTAAACTGATGAATAAAGTGGCCCTTCAGAGCTAGGAAGCCCCATAAATCCCAAGCAGGGTAAATCTTGACATATTCAGAATGAAACTACAAAACACCAAAGACAAAAAGAAGATCATAATAGCTAAAAAAAAAAAAAAAAAAAAAAAAGACTATTTATAAAAGATGAGTTTTTAGAGGCAACAAAGGAAGTTAAGAAAGTTTCTGTGTGATAAGAGAAAATTACTCTCCATCTATCTATACATCTATGTACATATTTATCTATACACATACCTGGAAAAACAACCATTCAAAAATGAAGATAGCCCTGGCTAATGAGGCTCAGTGGGTTGAGTGCCAACCTGTGAACCCTAGTGTCACTGGTTTGATTCCCAGTCAGGGCACATACCCAGGTTGCAAGCCAGGTTTCCAGCCAGGTCCGTAGCTGGAGGCAGGTGAAAGGCAACCATACATTGATGCTTTCCTCCCTTTCTTCCTTCCCCACTTGCTCTCTCTCTAAAAATAATGAATAAAATCTTTTTAAAATGGGGATGAAATAAAGATGTTTGAAAACAAACAAAAACTGTCTGGGTTTACTACAAATAGATGCTGACTAAATGAATTTCTAGGCTAGCAAGTATTTCAGGAAGAAGGAGTAATTCCAGAAAAAAAAATTGAGATGCAGGAAGAAACTGTGATTGAAGAAAATAATAAAAACGTGGGTAGGCCCTGGATGGTGGCACAGTGGATAAGGTGCCACCTGTGAATCCAAAGGTCGCTGGTTTGATTCCCAGCCAGGACACATAATCAGGTTGCAAGCCAGGTCTCCAGCCAGGTCTGTAGCTGGAGGCAGTGAAAGGCAACCATACGTTGATGTTTCTCTCTCTCCCCCTCTGCCTCTCCCTTCCCTCTCTCTGAAAATAATAAATAAAATCCTTAAAAACATTTTTAAAATGTGGGTAAATCTAAATAATAAACAAAGCAATGATAAATAATGAGTATGGCACAAAAATTGGATTGTGGTGAAACTAGAATTGATCATGCTAAGGTCCTTGTATTGATCAGGAAATAAGTAAAAACATTAACTTTGATTTTAAGCTAAATAACTACTTGAAGCTTAGAAATGGAAGAGTGTAACTTTGAAACTAGGAGAAGGAAAAATAGAATTAAAACATTTTTAGGGAGGGGGAGGTAGAGGCAAAGAAGGGGAGCAGCTTAGACAAGAACCTAGTATAAAGGAACCATGGACGTGGACAACAGGTGGGATTGACTTTGCGGGGAGTGGGTGGGTGGGGAGGGGGACAGAGGGGAGCAAAAAGGGGATGGATGTAATACAACAACAATAAAATTTAAAAAAAAAGAAACTAAAAGAATGAAAGTAAAGCATAGAAAAAGATATACTTGACAAAGTGTATTGAAAGATGAAACTGGGTAGTTATATTAATATCAGGAAAAATTTACTTTTGAGCAAAAAGCTTTATAATAAAGAGGGACATAATGATAAAAGTTCAATCCACAAGAAAGTTATAACAATCTTAAACTTATGCATAATCAGTAACATAGCTTCAAAGTATATAAAACTATATATATATATATATATATATATATATATATATATATCACAAGGAAAAATAACTAATTTATATCATAGCGGGAAGTCTTAGGACTTTCTCTTAACTGTTTGATAGCTCAAGCAACAGAAAAACAGAAGAATATGAAGGCTTGGGGAATGCAATTAACAATGTGGATCTAATGGTTATATATAGAGTTCTATACTTAAGAAATAGAAAAGAGATTTTCTTCAAGCATATTTGAAACATTTAAGAGAATTATATACATGCTATGCCATAAACCAAGTCTCCGAAAGTTTCAGTATCTTATGGATTACATACTATGACTTCAAAGAAAATAAGTATGAAAATAAAAACAAAAAGATGACTAAAAAATAATCCTATCTTTGGAGATTTATTTATTTATTTATAAAAATGTTATTTATTTATTTATTATTTGTAGAAAGAGGGGAAGGGAGGGAGGCTTAGAAGGAGAGAAACATTGATCTGTGGTCACCTTTCACCTGCCTCCAGCTACGGACCTGGCTGTAGACCTGACTTGCAATCTAATTATGTGCCCTGGCTGGGAATCAAACCTGCAACCTTTGGGTTTGAAGGCCAATGCCTATCCATGTTTGGAGATTTAAAGATACCCTTCTAAATAACTCTGGATCAAGGAAGAAATCACAATGGAAATTAGAAAACACTTAATATTAATCAATAAGTCTAATGTTGCTTATTAAAATATAAGGAATAAATGAAAATAGTAGTTATAGGTGGTGATAGATGGTTAAAGGAAAATCTATAACCTATACACCTATATATTAGAAAAGAAGAAAGTCTGTTTGGGGGGAATGGGTGGGTGGGGAGGGGGACAGAGGGGAGCAAAAAGGGGATGGATGTAATACAACAACAATAAAATTAAAAAAAAAAAACAACAACAACGAAGAAAGTCTGAATAATAGCAAGATAAACTTCCAGATTAGGAAATGAATAAAAGGATAATCTTTTTAAAAAGTAGAAGGGGTGTATTAATAAAGAGCAGAACTAATGAAACAGGAATATGAGACTAAATGGAGGGGGATTAACAAAGCTGAACATTGTTACTTTAAAAAGATTGATGGCTAGTGGCACAGTGGATAAGGTACCAGCCTGCAAACCCAAAGGTCACTGGTTCGATTCCCAGATGGAGCAAATAACCAAGTTGCAAGCCAGGTCTCCAGCCAGGTCCATAGCTGGAGGCAGGTGAAAGGCTACCATACATTGATGTCTCTCTCACTCTCTGCTTCTCTTTCTTCCCTTTCCTCTAAAAATAATAAAATCTTTAAAAAAAATAAAATAAATAAAAAGATTGATGAAATTGAGAACTACCAGCAAGAATGACTAAGACATAAAGAGAAAAGGCACAAAACTATCGTTAGAAATAAGAAAGAGGATTTCATTACTTGTGACGGATTGAATTGTGTCTTCCCCAAAAGATGTGTTCAACCTCCATTACCCGGGGAATGTAACCTTATTAGAAAAGAAGATATTCGCAGGGGATAAGTATAATCCCCTGAAGATGGGCCATTAAAATGGGCTCTGATCCAATGACTGCTGTCCTTAGAGAAGGGAAGAGACCCAGACAGAGACACAGGGAGAACATCATGGAGACATGAAGACAGCGATTAGAGTGTTTCTCCAAGTGAAGAAACCCTAGAGATTGCCAACCATCATCAGAAGCTAGGACAGAGGCCTGGGACAGATTCCCCTCAGAGTCTTCAGAAGGTACCAGCTCTCTTGACACCTTGATTTTAGATTTCTACCCTCCAGAATTGTGGGACAATAAATTTCTGTTGATCGAAGGCACCCAGTTTCTGGTATGTTGTTATAGCAGCTCTTGCAACAGGAATGAAAATATGAGAGAATACTGTGTCATCTATTGCCAGTAAATTTGAAATTTAAATAAAAAGGACAAATTGCCAGCAAAATATTAATTGACAAAATGGACTTAGGAGGAAATGGAAAACCATTAAATTTGGGTGATGAGCAGTTAACAGTCTTCCTACATAGAAAATATCAATCCCAGATGATTTTAGAGGTGACTATGCCAAACATTAAAGGAAAAGATAATTTCAATATTATTTTAATTCTTCTGTAGAGTAGAAGAAAGAGAACATTTCTTAAGATGTTCTATGAGGCCCATATAACCTTGATACCAAAATCAGACATACTTGTCAAAGAAAAAATAATCACAGAACCATCCCACTAATGAACATAGATGCACAAACCCTAAATACAACATTAACCTATTCACGCTAGCCACATAGGAAAAAAGGTATAAATTATGACCATGTTGGATTCATTCCATAAATGCAAAGCTGGTTCAGCATTAGAAAATTTCTACGTGTAGTTTGCTACATGACACACCATTAAAAGAAAGAAAGCCATGTGATCGTCTCAATAGAGACAGAAAACGTTCGATAGCATTCAATATTTATTTTAGGATAAAAAGCCCCAGTCCTTGTCTAAGTAGGAATGAAAGGTGACTTCCTTAACCTGATGAGGGTTTTTCACATATACTCATAAGTGGTGTGAGCTCAGTGCATGTGCACACAGCACAATTCTAGTAATCACATATTCCACTGTAAAATAGTAAAAAATTTTCTTTGGAATCAGTAATGAGATAAGGCTATTTGCTCTCTCTCTCTCTCTCTCTCTCTCTCTCTCTCTCTATATATATATATATATATATATATATAATTTTATTTATTGATTGAATTTTATTTATTGATTGATTTCAGAAAACCTGCAATATTGCAATCTTGGCATATCGGGAAGATGCTCTAACCAACTGGGCTGCCTGGCCAGAGCTGCTCTCATTGTTTTTTTTGTTTTTCTGTTTTTAATTTTTTAAATAAGATTTTATTCATTATTTTCAGAAAGAAGGGCAGGAAGGAAGGAAAAAAAGGAGAGAAGCACCAATGTATGGTTGCCTTTCACCTGCCTCCAGCTACCTGACTGGAGACCTGGCTTGCAACCTGGTTATGTGCTCTGGCTGGGGAATCTAACCAGCAACCTTTGAGTTTGCAGGTCGATGCCAATCCACTGAGCCACACCAGCCAGGGCACTCTCACTGTTTTTATTCAGTGTTGTTGTAAGTTCTAGCCAGCGTGTACATTCCTCGTTTTAGTGTAGTTTTCTTGATTGTGCTTCACAGGTACTGTGCTTTTGTTACAAATCGAAGGTCTGTGGCAATCCTGTATCCAGGAACTCTATCAGTACCAATTTTCCAACAACATATGCTCATATTGTGTCTCTGTGTTACATTTTGCTAATTCACACACAATTTTAAACTTCTTAGAAAATATTTTATTTATTTATTTGTAGAGAGAGGGGATGGGAGGGAGAAAGAGAGGGAGAGAAACATCCATCGCCTCCTGCATGCCCCAAGCCAGGGACCCAGCCTGAAACCCAGGCATGTGCCCTGACTGCGAATTCAACTGACAACCTTTTGTCCTATGGAACAGTGCTCAACCCAGTGAGCCACACAAGTCAGGGCTACTTCAAACTTTTTAAATTATTATATTTGTTATGGTCATCTGTGATGTCGCTACTGTAATTGTTTTGGAGCACATGCATTGCTCCCATATAAGAAGGTGAATAAACTAATAAATGTGTGTGTTCTTGCCTCACTGACTGGCTGTTCCTGGTCTCTCTCCTTCTTCTCATGCTCCCCTCCCTATTCTCCGAAACATAATGATATTGAAATTAAGCCAGTTAATAACCCTATAATGGCTTCTGAGTGTTCAAGTGAAAGAAAGATCAATCAATGTGGCAAACTTCATTGCAGTTTTATTTTAAGAAATTGCTACAGCCACCCTAATTTCGACACCACCCAATCAAGGCATGACCCTCCACCAACAAAGAGATGACAACTCACAGAAGGCATTTTTAGTGATAAAGTATTTTTAATGTAGGTATTGTTTTTATGAGGCATAATGCTGTTTCACATTTAGTAGATTAACAAGGTAGTGTAAGTATGACTTTTACATGCACTGGGAAAAATGCACCAAAAAGTTTATGTGACTCACTTTATTTCGAGGTTCGATTGAATGCAGTGGTCTGGACCCAAACCTGCAATATCTGTGAGGTATGCCTCTATGTGTGTAAGAAAAAAAAGTTATGAAGCCTAGGCTCTGGCTGGTGGCTCAGTGGAATGGCGCTAGCCTGCACACCCAAAGGTCTCTGGTTCGATTCCCAGCCAGGGCCCATAACCAGGTTGCAAACCAGGTCTCCAGTCAGGTGCTTAGCTGGAGGCAGGTGAAAGGCAACCATACATTGATGTTTCTCTCCCTTTCTTCCTCCCTCCCTGCCCATTTCTCTAAAAATAATGAATACAATCTTAAAAAAAAAGTTACAAAGCCTAAGAAGGAAATAAATAAAACTATCATATTTGCAGTTTATATGACTGTCTACATAGACATAGATTGTAAAAAACTATTCTTCAGACAAATTACTAAGCTAAATAGCAAAGTTTATCAAAGTTGTCAGATCAGGTATCACTATACAAAAGTTGGTTTATGTAACATCAAAGTCCAGATAATTTAATTTTAAAAGGATAACACAAGGGCAACAAAGAATAAGATACCCAAGAATATATTAATAGATGTGCAAGGCTTTTATGAGGAAAATATAAAATGTTATAAAAGTTCATGTGGAATACCTCAATGAAGAAATGAAGAGACAAGCCATGATTCTGGGTAGGAAGACATAATAGTGTAACAGTATAGATTCTCCTCAATTTGGTTTATTTTAGATTCAGTGAAATTACAATAAAAGTCCCAACAGGTAGAAATTATTTTTTGGTGGGTTATGGCAACCCAATTTAAAAATTTACTTGAAGCACGAAAGACCAAGAATAGCTGAGAAACTCCTGAAGAAGTCAAAGTGAGAAGCTTATTCTGCTAGATATCAAGACTTACAAAAATCAATGCTAATTAAGATAATCGGTACTAATGAAGGGACAGACAAATAGATTGATGGAAAAAGAGATAGTCCAGAAACCATGTCATACATTTTTAGAAACTTGATATATGACAGAACTGCCATTAAACATTGGTGGGGGAAGTATAGATGAAAATAGATGATGTCCGGGTTATTGGTTATTCATGTGAAATTGTATCTGCACCTGACACCATACACATACATACATTTCTAATGAATTAAAATGTTAAATATGAAAATCAAATGTTAACTTTTTTAGTAAGACATTAGCAAGTGTCTATGAACTCAGGACTTATGAGTTTATAAATAATACGCAGAATTATAAAAAAAGAATGTACTAGTAAATTTGGATATGGTAAAATGAATAATTTCTGGTTATCAGAAATCACTGTTAAGAGAAAAAGGTACATACACACTCTGACAAATAATACCCATGCAACCAAAAAGGATTAGTATTCATAATATATAAAGAATTCATCAAATTATTAAGAAAAATGAGAAGAAGACACAACAAGTATTTTCTGAGAAAGAAAAACTGAATAGCCAAAGAGCATAAGAATGTCAATTCCTCTAATATCCAGGGCTGTACACAATAAAACCCTGACAATCCCATGCATTGCAGGTAATGTGGAGGGCTGAAAACTGCAGTGCATAGCTACCGAGGCTGACAACTGGGCCAATTACTTTAGAGCTTATTTAAAAATTGAGGATTCATATGCCCAGGGACTCAGTGATTCCATACATAGGTTCAAATCCTAGGAAACTGTTGCATAAGTACACTATAAAACATGTACAAGAATGTTCATAAAAACATCCTTTTGAGATAGCCGAAACCTAAAATAATCTATACGTTAATCGAGAGTAGCATGATACAAAGCTGTGGTATAGGCATATAAAGGAATACTATACAGTTGTGAAAATGAAAGGACTTAAAGTATATATACCAACATGAATGGGCCCTAAATGATTGTTGTAAAAAAGTAAACAAAAATACACACACTATGAATTCATTTATTTAAATATGGAAAAAATAATAACCTGACTTTACTATACAATTACAACAGTCAAGACATTGTGGTTTTGGCCCATTATAGAATAGAGACATAGATCAATGAAGCAGAATAGTGAGTCCAGAAATAAAGCCCCACGTAGTGTGGTCAACTCATTTTGACAGAAGTGCCAAGACAATTCAGTGAGAAAGTATATACTTTTCAATAAATGATTTAGGAACATTTGGGCATGTATATGAAAAAAAAGAATAGACCTTAATTCAAACACTACACCATTAATAAAAACTACCTTGAGATGGATCATAGACCTACATATAAAACCTAAAACTTCTAGAAGAAAACAGGAAAAAAATTGTTATGACTTAAAATAAAGCAAAGATTTTTTATTTAGATACAAAAAGCATTAGCCATAACAAAAAGAAACCAAACCGGCAAAATGGAATTTATCAAAACTAAAAAATTCTCTTCTATGAAGGATACTGTTAGGAGAATAAAAAGATAAGTCGCAGACAGAAAAATTTGCAAAGTATATATTTGATAAGGCATTGGTATCCAAAATATAGAAGAAAAATGTTCACATACAATATTTAAAAAGCAAGCAACCCAACAAAAAGCACCAAAGATTCCAGCAAACACCCTCAAAGAAGAGATAGAAACTGCAAAAAAACAAAAAAACCTAGGCAAAGATGTTCGAGATCATTAGTCATTAGGGATATGCAAATCCAACCACAGCAAGATGCCATATGTACCTTTTACTGTGGTTGAAATAAAAACGGACGATATAAAATGTTGGTAAGGACACAGAGCAACTAGAAATTTTATCCAGTGTTGGTAGGAATGCAAAATGTGTATAGCAACTTTAGAAATGGTTTGACCATTTCTTTAAAAATTAAGTACATATTTGTCATGTGACCCAGCAATGCCACCCAAGACAAATGAAAAGGTATGTTTACACAAAAACTTGTGCACAAGTGTTATAGTAGCTTTAGTTCTCAGCATCAAAAACTGGAAACAGCCCGATGATCACGGTGAATGAGAAACAAGCTGTGACATTGGACCACGATGCAACAATGACAAGGAATGAACTTTTGACAGGTGTCACAACTGGAACAAATTTCAAAAGCATTATGTTATGCCAAACAAAAGAAGTGAGGCTCAAAGGCTGCATCCTGTTTGATTCTATTTCTATAATGTTCTGGAAAAGGCAGAGCTATATATAGGTCTGGGAAACAAATCAGCATCTTCCAAGGCTTAGGTGGGGGTGGGGGACTACTCACAAAGGAGCTCAGGGCACTTTGGGGGTGTGGACACTCTCTTGCATCAGGATTGTGCTGGTAGACACACAGTTGGGTTTGTCACAATTCATAGACACTAAACTAAAAAGGTTGAATTTTACTGCATGTAGATTATACTTCATCCATCTTGATTTTTAAAGAAAAGAATGCTAAATTGCTTAGGGACACATCCATGAATGATAAAGCTCTTTAAAAGCAGTTTAAAGACTCAGAGTGAGTGAGTCCAGTAGTATCCAGCAAAGGCACATGCATCAGTGACTGCAAAGGTTGGATGGAATTCTGCGTTTTAAGGTGGAATGGAATGGAAATGAAATTTTAAAACAAGACTCTATTATTTGGGAGAAAAGGATGAAACACCCTGATCTCTTGGCTGGAAGTCATTCATCTAGGTCAGGGGGACAAAAGAACTGGGGGTGACTGAAGGTGTGGAATTGTGAGCATAAAAGAAAAGATGCTGACTTGGTTCATTGTCCCCCTAGTGCAGCCTCCAATCTTCCTTGCTGAGCAATTGCAGAAGTAGCTGGATATGGATATGATGCCCCTTAGCACCTTCCTGATCCTGCTTTTGAAAGTGAAGAAGGCAACCAGTCACAGAGGGAGCCTCAGGCAGGTAGGTGACCATTCTGCTCTCTCTCCCCACCTTACCCACCAAACACAACTTCTTACCTAAATACATGCTAGAGAGGAAGGTCCTTGAAGGCAGGAATGACGAACTAAAGGAAAGAACATGAACTTTGGTGTCAGAACAAGTTTTGAATCTAGGATGGTTTACTAAATGAGTGCCCTTGAGCAAGTTAATGAACATTTTGTAGTTTCTATTTCCTTGCTTATAAGAATAGGCATATAGTGCTGGCTGATGTGGCTCAGTGGATTCAGTGCTGGCCTTCAAATCAAAGCATCACTGGTTCGATTCCCAGTCAGGGCACATGCCTGGGTTGCAGTCCAGGTCCCCAGGTGGGGGTATGCAAGAGGCAACCACACATTGATGTTTCTCTCCTCTTTCTCCCTTCCCTTCTCTCTAAAAATAAATAAATAAAATCATAAAAAGAAAAGAAAAGAATGGCATATAATTGTACCAACCTAACTAGCAGGGCATTTTCTATTTTGTATTTAAAATAGAAGGCCCTGGCTGGTGGCACAGTGGATAAGGCGCTGGCCTGCGAACCCATAGGTCACTGGTTCGATTCCCCAGCCAGGGCAATATAACCAGGTTGCGAGCCAGGTCACCAGCCAGGTCCATAGCTGGAGGCAGGTGAAAGGCAACCATACATTGATGTTTCTCTCCCTCTCTGTCTCTCTCTGAAAATAATAAAATAAAAATTACATCTTTAAAAATGAATAAATAAGTAAATAAAATAGATATGTTGTCTGAAAGCCTAGATGTAAGGGGCAGGGAAGGCAGGGACTTCCTGGGGGGACTGGCTAATGGAGCTGTGATGTTGGTCAGCACCTGGCTCTCCATCCTATGGCCACAGCCCTGGGCCTCAGCAGGGTCCCAGGGTGGACAAGGCTGACTCACCCTGACAACTGTGGGCCTGCAACAGGAACCGCTTGGGGGCTAATAATCATTCTCTTCTGGCAGAGAGCAAATGAGGGAAATCACGTTACAGTATGAGGGAAATCAGGTTACAGTTGTGTAGCTGCTTGGTCGACTAGCATGAAAAGCCAGAAGATATCAATAGTTATAAAATATGACGATAATTTGATGTGGCCATCTCCACAAGAAAGTCAGCTGCCTAAAGGACCCAGTTCCTCCAAGCCAGGGCTCTGGATTTTTGCTAGGGCTGCTTACTCTGTCTTTCCATGGCTGACCTACCTCCTTTTAATGACTAACCATCTTTTCTGCAGGAAGCCCTGTAAATCAGTTCCACTGGAGGCTGGATGCCTACGAAGTCATTCTCTCTTTAAGGTAATCGCAAGTTCTGCTCTAACGTATTGTGGGTTTATTTTATGGTTTCACTCCCTGAGAGTGGTTTTATTCCCCTCCTTTCCAATTTCTTGGGAGGCAGAATAGATGGGAGATGGGTACAACTCCATGTTCAATGTATGTACCATGTACCCATAGTATATTCTTTATTAAAGTTATTTTTTAAGATTTTATATATTTATTTTTAGAGAGAGGAGAAGGGAGGGAGAAAGAGAGGGAGAGAAACATCAGTGTGAGAAATAATAATTGGTTGCCTTTGCAAGTGCCCCATCCAGGGCCCAAACCCACAACCCAGGCATGACCAGGAATTGAACTGGTGATCTTTCAGCTTTGTTTTGTTTTTTAAAGATTTTATTTATTATTTTTGGAGAGAGGGGAAAGGAGGGAGGCAGAGGGAGAGAAACATCAATGTATGATTGCCTTTCACCTGCCTCCAGCTACGGACCTAGCTGGAGACCTGGCTTGCAACCTGGTTATGTGCCCTGGCGGGGAATCGAACCAGCAACCTTTGGGGTCACAGTCCAGAGCCTTATCCATTGTGCCACCAGCCAGGGCACACACACACACACACACACACACACACACACACACACACACATATTTCTTGACTTACAACAAGACTGTGGAGTAGGTATTACTTTGCCTGATTTATAGAGAACAGAACCAAGACTCAGATGACTAAAGAAAATGTGCTTGTGCTCACAGTTAGTAGCAGTGACTCTGGGGTGCAAACTCAGGACTGCCCATCACCGAAGCCCTTCGTCACTGCTCTCCACCTGGCCCAGGAACAGTGGCACTGGCAGCTTCAGGAATGCTGTAGCCACAAGACAGCCAGCCCACTCCCTCTCTGCTTTTCCAAATATGACCTCATGACACACAGTGTGAATAGTGACCTCTCCCAGCCTACCGTTACTGTTATCCCTCACCAATCACTCAGGGCCCTAACATGCCTTTGAAATCTCTCCTTTGCCTCTAGACCATGGTTTCTGCGGCATGCAGTCTGCCTTTCTCAGAGTCTCTCAGATTTACTGCCTCCTTCTCTGGCACCAAACATTTTCTCCTATCCTTCTTTTGGCTCAAGATGGTCACCAGGCACCATTCCAGGGCCTGCCAGAGTCCCGCACTACACGGCCCCACCTCCACATGCAGCCCCAGGGGACCGGGCCTTTCCCTGGACAGCCGCAATGTCACACCGTTCACCCCCAGTTCTTACCATGTGTTTCTTTTTCAAAGTCACAGAAAAAGGACTGGGAGGCAGGAAGATGAGAATAAGCCTGAGCAAGCCAGGTAATCTCCCCTCCTCTGAGGTCTGGGAGTACCGACTCCCTGCGCCACTCCATCCATCATGCTCCCCAATCGCTGCATTTCTAGCAGATATCCGGAATGGCATTTAAAGTATTTTATTCTTTCTCAATACGTAGCACATGCAGACCACATGGTAGATGTTGAGTCTCAGAATATGAATGAATGATTGAAATGAACAAAGGAAGAATTCCTGACAGGGAAGAAGACAGCTGCCTAATACTGGTTGTTATAAAATAGTGCTTGGAGGGGGGCCGGAGGAAAAAATACTAATAATAAAATAAAATAAAATAGTGCTTGAAGATGGGTGGAAAAAAGTGGAAGAAAGAAGAGGATTCAGTAGGTGTTCAGAGAAGAGTTTGTTGTAGACGCTAAAAGCAACTTTTAGATTCTAATAGGGTTGGAATCGGAACTCTGCCCCATCACAGCTATGCGACCTTGGCCAAGATACTGAAGCTCTCTGCGCTTTTACTCTGTTATCTGTAAGAGGGACATTATGATGATTAGATAAGATAATCTGTGTACGAGCCTGACAGAGTGAATGTTCTGTAAAATATACTTTATCATGATTAGAGAGGGAGCAGGGAAGGAAGAGGTTTAAAGGAAGACCACATTTAGGGAGTTTGGAAATGTGTCTGGTGACATCCCGCCCGGGCCCTGGGACAATCAGTGTCTTCATTGTCTTGGCTGAGACATCCTGGAGCCTTTACTTTGGTCATGGGTCACCCTAGATTGTGGAAGCGGCAGCAACAGCTGTCTGCTGGTTGGTGGCAGGGGTGGAGCTAGGTGCCGGTGGGGTTCTTACCAGGAGGATGGATCTAGTCAAGTCCGGGGAGGAAAGGACAGCGGATGCTGGAGCACTGCAACTGAACCGTTGGTTTATTTCAGGCTTGCGAGACCTCCAACCATCTCTTCCTATAAACCCCCAGACACGAGGGCAGAGGCGCTAACCCAGACCAGATGTTTCCTCTCTTTCACTATCAGCGCATGTCTCAGGAACACGGCGAGGGTGCGGGGGAAGAGGAAGTAATGAAGGCATTAAGAGAGATGCCTGCATTGGAACCCCCATCCTGCTTCACCTGGAGCCGGCGGGCTTGGAGAGTGTGCTCCCTGAAGTTCTGGGTAGCTCCCAAGGAGTGTCAATTGCACTGCCAAACCTAAGGTCAAATCAAACCCAGGCGAGGGGGTGGCGTAGCCCATCTTCTGGAAGAGCCCCTTGGGAAGGAATTTGGAGGACGGTTGGGAGCCATCTGCCTAACTCAGTGAAGAGTAGCTGTGGGGGGAGAGGACAAGGACAGCTCTTTGTGTCATCTGTGCCACTTGCAGAAACACCCTAAGGGGCGGAGATAGCAGCTTGGAGAATTCCAGCAGCTTCCAACGTCCACCACTGAGACCTCGCTGGGCATCGGTTTTTATTTTTCATCGGTCAGGTAGGAGAATACTAATACCTGTCCAGATGATTTTACTCCCTCATTGGGAGGACTCATAAATAATAACTGTCTTGACAGCACTTTACAAATGTGCAGAATCAGCGTGAATGAGATTGAATGGGGCGTTGGCAGGACCGGGGATGTCACTTGCAGGCGGGGAAAGTACCTAAGTACCCTTCCACCTGCTGTTCCCACGACAGGGGCCTCCACTGTGGGGACAGGTGCACCTCCCCCCAGATTATTCCGAAATCACTGTGGGTGCCCAGTAAGCATTTCTTGGCTAGAGTCTGAGAGAAATAACTGAAAGCTGCTTCGGGCTTAAAGTCTCCTGCACCAATTAATCATTTCAGAGACTTTGGTTTAATCTCCTTCCCTGAGATACATCTTTTTTCTCACGCAAGCGGCTGTGAGGCCCCAGCAAGTCAGAGGCTGGGTCAAGCTGAGTCGGGCATGCATTTTTTTCTTGGTAATCATCCCAGTTTCTAATTCTGAAGGCAAAAGAGGTGCCTCCATCCCTCCTGAGACTCAAACAGCCCAACAAAGTGGGTGGTGTCCTCTCCAGGCTGCTGAAAATGGGAGAGATTGCCTCCAGATGCAGTGAGTGGCTCCCTGTCCGAGGTGTTCAACACGCAGCACTGGGCTAAGTAAGCCTTTGCGTACCATGTCGAACTTTTTGCAGCAACCCTGTGAGGCAAGGATCATTACTATACAATCATGCCTACTTTACAGATAAGGAGACTGAGGCTACAGGAGGTTAAGTGGTCTAAGGTTTCCTAGTGAAAGAGCAGCCTTCTAAAAGCTTGGAAGTCATGCTACTAGAGACAGGCAGGGCCCACAAGAGGTCCCACGTGGTCTCCTCAGATGAGGACTGTATGTTCAGCTGAGAATTTTTCCCGAAGGGAAAGCCTTGAGTTAAACGTCAGAGAAGCTCCCCGGTGGGCCAGCCTTGGCCACCCTTCCCCTCCATCTCTGATGGATGGAGCTCATCTCTCATTCAGGCTGACTTGGCCATCTCAGGCCTGAGGGACAGTGGGTGAGGATGGCTGGGGGCAGGGGATTCAGCATGACCTGGGGACCAAAGGGAAGACTGAGCATCATCCTTTCATCCTTTCATGAGTGAAATACTGAATGCTGTGTGTGTGTGTGTGTGTGTGTATGTGTGTGTTTTGGGGGGCAAGGAAGGGAGAGGAGAGAGAGAAGGGGGGTGGTTCAGGGAAGTATAGCATTGCCTTTGTATGAATCTCCTTTTTCCTTTTTTCAGCAAACCACAGGCTAAGCTACACATTCTTTGGCCATTTCCTGACTTTAGATTTTGTGGAGAAGGGGGAAAGAAGCAAAAAAAAAAAAAATTTTTTTTTAATGTAGGGGTGAAGGAAAAAGTGAGACAGAAAGCAACACACACACACACACACACACACACACGCACACACCCCCTCCGCACAGCACTCCTGGCAATAAGGAAGTGAGACAGATCTTTTTCATGAATGGGCTTAACTCAGCCTTGCTGAACTTCCGCTCTCCATTCACCAGCATTCAAATTTCACCTTCTGACCATCCAAGGCAGCTGGCTGCTGGCCCAGGAACTAGCAGTTTGAGATCATCCCCCTGACCACAGGCAACAGTGTGCTTACAAGAATCTCCTTTTCTGAGTTGGTAAATCCAAAATAAGCGGGGTGTTTACAGGATACCAGGTTTGGAGGGCACTCCCATGGCTCCTCCCAGAGATACTGCTTGGTGGAGGGGGAGGGGGAGGGGGACCCAGAAGTCAGGCAGGCAGCGTGTGCGTGTGCGGAGGAAACCCTCCCACCTAGCACTTGCACTCTGGGAAGTGTCAATGCCTGCCTTAGAACGAGTGGGAGGTGAGCGTCACGGCTGTGGAGAGGACACTTCAGAGCTCTTCCTGTGGGGCTCTGGGGCAGTTTGCTATGGCCTGTGGCCTGTGAGGGAGGGTTCCATTGTTTCGTTTTGGATGGAAGTTGGTGGAGGAAGCTGCTGTCTCTTGAAAATCGGTCTGGAAGTTCCAGAGGGTTTGTCCAGGTGGTGGAAAGGCTGGTGACAGGGTCTCAAGCAAGTCATTTGATTTTGCTGGGCTGCAGTTTCCTCTTGAGGTAGTAGTACCTCTCAGGAGGGAGGCGGTGGCCCCCAAGGCAGGGGGGCATGGCCCCTGGGCACTCTCAGGGAAGCCCTGCCCCATGATTTGCAGAGAATAAGCAATGGCTCTGAAGCTCTGAGCTTCTGGGAATGGTGGCTGCCACAGACTGATTAGTGGCCTGAAAGAAGGGAGACACAGGGATGATCTGGCCCAGACACCGAAGAAGGAAAGATGGGGTAGGGGCAGGATGTGGGGAGACTTCATGGGGGCTGAGCTGCTTTCTCTGTTTCTTCCCCCTCTCCTGCAGCCCCTTCTGGTGGAATCTCAAGAAGAGAAAGGGATATCCTCTTCCTGTCCCCATGGCGGCTCCCATGGTCCTCACACTTGGGTAGGTTATAAAGGGCCCCTGAACACACGTGGCTTAGAATCTTTGCCAAAGGCTAAATCCAGGCCGGTGCTGGAGATCGGAGTTTCACTCCTGCAGCTGCTCTGCTGCCTGACCCTGCTCTGGGCACTGGGAACGGACTCGGAAATACCAGTGGGCTTTGTTGGGGCTGATTACTCACAGAAAAGGAATGACATCCATTTCATCGGACTTTCTAGGAACTCAATTGCAGCTGGAGCATCTGGGTCCTAGGCCCCTTCTCCAGCACGGAGAGGCTGCTGAGCAGAGGCCCTGTGCTGAAGAGGAAAAGAGCAGCTCTGGTGACAAGGCCAGGGGACCCCGGGAGGGATTGGTGGGATTGGTGTCGTTCTCTTTTTATTCAGTGGGACCCTGGGTCCTCCTCCCCTGTGATATAACTGTAAGCAGTTCTACCAGTTTTCCTTGGTCTTCTCTCCCTCTCGTGCTCATCCACCTCCCCGCAAAGGAGGGCAAAATCCCAGTTGATGGCAGAGCTGGAGGCAGGTGGATGCAGACAAGAGAGGTGGCTGTGACAGAGGAGATGCTGCTGATCCAAAATCAATAAAGGCTGCTCCATCTCACTGAGTCTCATGCCCACCCTGTGCACAGGTGCTATCATTGTGTCCTTCTTATAGAGGAGATGACAAGCCCTTGTGAGATAAAGAAATTCTTCCTGGATTACACAGCAGATGGAAGAGCTCGACATTAAGTTCCCTCTGCTTACTGACGAAGCATGTGGCTTCAGCTACTAGGCTCCATTTCGGGTCTCCTTTACTCACTCGACTTCTTTTATTTTTTAAGATTTTATTTATCATTTTTAGAGGGGAAGGGAGGGAGGCAGAGAGGGAGAGACACATCAATGTACAGTTGCCTTTCACCTGCCTCCAGCTACGAACCAGGCTGGAGACCTGGTTTGAAACCTGGTTATGTGCCCTGGTTGGGAATCGAACCAGTGACCTTTGGGTTCGCAGGCTGGCACCTTATCTACTGTGCCACCAGCCAGGGCTAGCTCAACGTCTATGAGAATGAGATGAAGTACTCCCTGAGGTGAAAGCCGTGTGTGTGTGTGTGTGCGTGTGTGTGTGTGTTTTGCCTATTTATCCCTATAATATACCTGGAACTCGTTTTAATAAGCAGTTGCCAAAATATGCTGAGATACTGGGGCCACAGCAGCTGCAGGGACTCTGGAGCCAGTCTGGACCATGTTCCTGCTGTGTGGGCCCCTTGTCTGGGTCTGGAGATGCGCTTCCTTCACTGTTGCTCACTGTTCCTCTTTGTTCCTTTCCCATTGTCCAGGATCTCCCAGTTCATTGCTTTTCCTGCCTCATGGTCTTGATTATGGCTTTTTCTTTGTGAGGGCCTCTGTACCCCTTAACCATTTGTCTTTAGTGCTGCTACCAGATGACCCATTTCTTCCTCCTCTTCTTCCCTGTGCTATGATGCTTCTGGTCATGAAGGGCTTCTATTGACGCCCTGGAGCATGGTACTCTCTTCCCACTCAGAGTATCACACATTCAAATACCCTGCTGAAGGCTCTAATGGGTTAGTCATTATTGAATTGGGAGATTCCCTTTGGCCAGTCTCACTAGCCTAACCTGCAGGTGGCTGGCTTTCTAGAGGATCATATATACGCCCACTTCGTGTCTGTCATTGTGGCCAGAGTGGCAGGGGAACACGATAAGAAACAGATAGGTTCAGTGTTAATCCTGGCTTGAAGAGGAGGAACCAGAAGCTCAGAGAGGGTGAGCAGCTTGCCTGAAGTCACACATTTAGAAGACAGTGGAATCTAGAATCTAGATTAGAACCCAAGTTGTCTGTTTCCAAAGCCTGAGGCTTTTCTACTAAATGTTTTACCTTCCAAGACAAATTTAACTGTGTGTGGTTTTGTGTGTGTATGTTGAGAGTAATGAATTACATTTTAAATCAAAGAAAAATCATTTCTATTCTCAGTAGATACTCCTTTCAATCTGAAACTTTCATCATTCTGAACAAAAATATTTATCAAAAGAGTGTTAGTTAAATAAAACATTTTGCACTAAGCCTGATATAGAATTATTTGATGAAAAAATTAACAATAGTATTGTCAATTAATAACATACTATTAACTGCTGTTTTAAAAAAGATGCAAACAGCCCTGGCTGGTGTGGCTCAGTAGATTGAACACTGGTCTGTGGATTAAAAGTTGCTGGTTTGATTCCCAATCAGGGCACATGCCTGGGTTGCAGGCCAGTCTCCAGCTGGGGGCATGCAAGAGGCAAACTGTCAATGTTTCTTTCCCACTCGTTCTCCTTCCCTTCCCTTTGAAGTAAATGAACGGAGTCTTTAATAAAAAAGATGAAAGTAATAGCATTGCTAGTAATAATGCTGCAAAAACCTGTTTAGAATAAAACTGCCACAAGGGCTATCTGGTTAATGGGAAGCTGGACACCAGCTAGGTATACAGGCCCCTCAAATCAAGGTTTATCCTTTGAATGGGGACTTGGTTTAACTAATCTCTATGGCTTCTTCTAGCTCCAACATCTACAAATTTAGGAATTTGGCACTGTAGTCTCGAAAGGAGCTGAAGAAAGTATGGAAAGTAAGGGCTCTAGGGTAGCTATGCTAATACAAGGAGGGACTAAAATAACCTCAGTATTTGTTAAAAAATGGTGTACTTATTCTTACATGTTTAAACTTTAGTCACCTTCAAAGTACTCTCCATTTGATGCAATGTACCTATCAAGGTATCTTTCTATGGCTCAAAACAGTTTTTGAACTCATTGATTTTCATGCCTTTTAGTGCTGCTACTGTTTTTTGTTTTACTTCTTCCACATTGGCAAAACATTTCTCTTTGAGGAAGCAGCATAATGTTTCTCAGGGCAAGACTGGATGAATAGGGAGGGTGGGGCATGGGGGTCATGCCATCTGTGTCGAAAACTGCAGAGCACTTATTGCAGTGTGGGCAGGTGCCCTTGTAAATCACCCATCAATCACTGAAGCAGAACGCAGCCTCTCACAACAGCACCAGTTGGAACACTAACACAGATGGGTTCCTAGATCACCCACCTAGTGAGGGAAGCTTGTACTACAAGGGGCCTGCCCTCCAGAAGGTAATTCTGATTTTTAGGGTCCCCCTCATAAACCTCCCTCAACCCAGCAGTCGGGGTGGCCCTATGAGGGCTGCAGGGACAATACAGAGAGGTCCTTGTGACAATACTTAAAGACTCCCCATCTAACTGGTGGGATTTAGTAATTAAAAACCTTCCTCCATGGTAGGGCTGACGTACACAGGTCATACCAGTGGCCAAGTTCAATCCCTCTGGTCTCATCTGTTGGCCTCTATGGGCAGCAGAATTTCCATCCGTTCAAGCAGCTGCTGATAGCTGCAGATCTGGGGTGGTCTCTGTTAGCCCACCAGCTGCTTAAACAGCAGGAAGGAGGTGCTTCCTCTGGCTTCCTCTGGATGGCAGCTGTTGAGAGCTTCACTGGAACAAAGGTTGACTCCTATGGCAAGTATGTGTCAAAACTGATTTTTCTTAACGCAGAAAATTATTTCAGGTTGACTTACAAGCTAGTCCAAATTGTTCTCTGGAGTATAAAACATGGTCACCAAGTGCCCAAAATAATGCCTCATGCTACAAGTACTCGGTACATGTTAGCTCATTGTTAATATCAGATCTCACAGAATAAGATTAAACTAATGATGATATCCAAACTCTACTCATCCTTCCAAGACCCTTCAGATTCCTTTTCCTCCAGGAATTCTTCCTGAACTCCTCAGCCCGTGTATTCATTCATTCAGCAAATACTTTTCCAGTGCTTGGGGTTTTAGGTGTTAAGGATATCGTGGTGAAAAAGATTCAAGGCGGCTGCCCTTACAGATTTGTAGTCTGGTGATGGGTCTAAATGAATTATGGACAACTTATAAATTATATCTATTATGTTTCAGACAGTTTTAGGTACTGGAGATAACACTCTTGAAAACGACAACTTCTCAGCTGAAAGAGAGCTCTTCTTTGAGTGGAGAGACAATGAACAAATGGGTTAAAAAGTTTAAATATGGTAAATGTCTGAAAAAAATGAAACGGGCATGTGCTCATGGCTAAGGAGAGCTGGACAGGGGGCAGTTTTCACCAAAGAGAGCAGGTTTCAATAATTTCTAGAGAATACAAATCGCAAAAATATTTCTGCATTCACTGTCCTTCTCACTCATTTTCCTGTTTCGTTTTGCTAACTGCCTCTCCTGTTTAAACATGGCTCAAAGATTGGCTTAACTGTAATAGCCACCTCCTGTATTTGAGGGACTTATTAACTGACTTTAGCAGAGAATGAGGAAAACTGCTCTTAAACTTGATTGCAGGTGCTTCTGCAGAGTGCCCATGACAAAGGCCGTGAGAATCTGGGGGTTGTGGAAGCAGAGGCAGGTGAGGTGGGAAAGGTCTTTAGAGGTGGGCGCTGAGGGATGGCACTATGAAGAAGTACTAGAACGTGAAGGCTGGGTTCCAGAGGAAAGCCCTGCATAGCATTGTAGTAGATATAGCTGGTAGAAAAGCCTGGCTCTGTCCCAGCCCTGCCATCTGACCATCACCGTGGCGTCACTCCGGTATCAGGCTTCAACTGCAAGCCAGAACACTTTTCTTTTGTGTTTGAAGTTAACAGCATCCTTGCAAGATAAAAGTGACAAATACGATTATCTCTGTTTGAGAGTGAGGAAACAGACAGAAAAAGGTCAAAAGTCGTATCCAAGGCCACCCGGTCAGCTGGGGGAGAAACCAGGAATAGGCGAGCTCTCCTCCTTCGGTCCTTTGTTCTTCCCGCCGCGTGGCTCATCAGTACCAGAATTCTCCAGACCCACATGAAATAGGCATCTGTTTTTAACTCTTCTGCGCATTTAGGATAACTATCAGACTTGGGATTGTTCTTACAAGAATGAACTTACCTTCTCTGACTGTGTAATGTTCCTTGTTTTCGGCTCTAGCTTCCCCATCTTCCCTTTAGGTGGTGGGGAAGGAACCAACAGCCACGGACGGTGTGGACATCAGATGCTCAGGGCTATATACAGCTCTGCACAGCTGTCCTTAACCATGCAAGAGCCTCCAAGGGCACCCCGCTTGACACTTTCTGGACTGCCGTGCAGATTTGAAAACCTCAACAAGTATCGACCGGAAAGGACAGTCAGGTCAGGCTGGCGGAGCCCTACACTGGGTCCCAAGCCTATGCTCGGTCTTCCTCTCCTGGATTTTCTTCTCTTCAGAAAGATGCACACCAGCAAGTGTGGGCGGGCATTGCCTTGGGAACCTTGTTGAAAGAGGGCAATTTCCTATTCTTCCACCAACCTCCTCACTGGTCTCCTAACATCTACTCTGCATAGAGCAAGATCAGAGTGGACTCTTTGAACACCTTTTGACAATCCTATAGGGAGTCGCTGTCAGCCATGACAGTTACATCAAGGAATTGAAAGCCCAGAAATGAGAAAACGGGGTTTTTCATTTCTGTGGGAGGAGCCCAGAACGCCCAAAACCACAAGTCTGGACACTTGGGGAAGGGCTCCCTCTGGACAGTGGTGTGAGTGGGACAGCTGCCCATTGCAGGTTCAGACCCTTTGATATTCTGGCTTGGCTGCACCACAGGCCATGCTCAGCGTCCAGTAGACTTCCTCTCCACCTCAGGCAGCTGTCCCTGCAGCCACTTGGCCTGAGACGATGCCAGTGACTGGGACTGTGCGCTGAGCACTCGCTCTGCTCACGTCTATGGCGTAAGGTCCCTGTCTGTGGTGTGTAACCTGCATGTGACTCTCTTGGCTTTTTGGAATTGTCTCCCCTAACACACCTGGCACTGTGGTATGCGGGGTTCCTTTTGGAGATCCTTCCTTGTTTAGGACACTCTCAATTCACATCACTCCAACGTCCATCCTGTATTCACAGTAGTCTGAGGAAACAGAGCTCCCTTGCTTGGAAGCCTTTAAAACTCCCTTTCTTATCAGAGGATCAAGTCTCAACATGGCTTATCACTGTCTGCATGATGTGGTTCTCCTGCTTAGCTGGCCACCACCCATCACTTCAGATGGGCTCCTCTTCCCCATTCTGACTCCAGCCACCCTGGCTGCCTTGGGGTGTTTATATGCTGTTCCCTGGCCCGGAACTTTCCCCTACAGCTTTGCTCGAGTACCTCTTACTCTGCTTTCAGTCTTGGTTCCTCAAACTACATGGTAAGCCTCCTTATATATTTTCAGAGCATTTTTTCACTTCTTTAAGGTAGTATCTATCACAGTTCTTCTGCCTTTAAAAAACTTAATTATTCAATTGTTCAGTGATTCCTCTCCCCCTCTTCCCCCACCCTCCCCACTTTTTTGGGTAACATGATCTAGTCCTTAGAACACTACCCTGCATTCCGTGCAAATCTGGTGAATGATTAAAACCACCCTCATGCCCCAAGCATTGGGAGGGCATTTCAGATCATTGAATCCTGAGTCTCCATTAGCTACAGCATTCCTGCGCCAGTCCCCAGCTGGGCTTCAATGCTGCTGTCCAGGGGGACTTGGTGACCCTCAGGGCAGCCCTTTCAGTCCAAGGCAGCAGCCCTACCTGTGCATGTTACTTAACTCTTCTAAACCTGTCTCTTCATCGGTGAATGGTAAGAATGGCCACTTCACGGGACTGTTGTCATTATTACATGAGATCAGGCATGTGAAACCCCGTGCCTGACAACATGTGATGGTTCAGCAAATGTGAGCTGTTAGTACCATAATCATTATCACAAAAGGTGACATTTTCTTTACACTGCATTATGATTGATTTCTCCGTAAGTCTGGTTCTACTTTCAGGCTTGCAGAGGATGACAGGGTCCATGTGGCAGCTATTGGGGTCTGAAGACAGCATCTTGTTGGAGATGGATGCTCTTGTCTCCGGTTTACCATCGGAGAGAGACTGTCCCAGCTTCAAGATTCTCATAGTTGCTCTGGCTGGTGGCTCAGTGGATAAGGCGCTGGCCTGCAAACCCAAAGGTCTCCAGTTCAATTCCCAGCCAGGGGACATAACTGGGTTGCAAGCCAGGTCTCCCATCAGGTCTGTAGCTGCAGGCAGGTGAAAGGCAACCATACATTGATGTTTCTCTCTCTTCCTTCCTCCCTCCCTGCCCTTTTCTCTAAAAATAATAAATAACATCTTTTAAAAAATAAAATAAAATAAAGATTCTCATGTCTATGCCCCCTCACTTTCCAGGCCATCCGAGAGCTGCAGAAGGTACCAGTTCAAACAGATGTGCATCGTGAGAGTGACATGGAATTATTTAGTCTGTTGGACTCAGCCAAAGGAGTAATGAGCTTTCTGGGCTACTCAGCAAACCTTCAGGAAAGTCCTCCATCCTCGGATGGGAGCTGAGAGCTGAAGGAAGCCATGTGGGCAGGACAGTCTGACCTCAGCCAAATTCGATCTCTTCCATTGACCACATATTTTCTTACCTCTTTTTTCCTAAAGGCTGTAGCTCAGGTGCCCAGTGCCTGCATGCCACTCCAGCTTACACCTAGAACGCCCTACCTAAACCACCACTGAAGCTGTGTAGACCAATACTCTTTTCAGAACTTAGCGGTCTTTTGTAACGTTCTTTCCAGTGCCTTTCTCTCCTAACTAAACCAACCAAATCAGTTCCTGCGAAAGTGTCGAAAGTGTCGATGATGAACTTCAATCCCCCTTGCTGCTTGCTATCCACAATACCCCAGCACCACCACACACACACACCCAAAGGATTGAATCAATTTGAACTTTAGATGTAAATAGAAAGATCTGTGAGGGAGTTCATTTTTAGCAGGTGGAGACCTTACCTGAAAGTCTTCAATTCACTCTGGGCAGGTAGCTTCCCGTTCTGCCTATGGATTAAGGCAACCGACCCAACAAATAATATCTGATAGAAAGAAGACTGTTGTGACAAATCAGTTACTATGAAGACCGCCATCTACTGGTAAATGGTATCTGTCAGCCCTATTGGTGTGTTCAAGGTATTGCTACTGCATGATGTTTTCTGATTGGGTTGCCGGAATAAGGAGAACCGGTTGTTTCCCCTACTCTTTTCTCTAATCTTCCTCTATTATTATTAATTTTTGAACTTTGATTCTTTCATGTTGACAATATTTTACAGAGCCTTAGGACTGGGAGGGATCTTTGGAGAGTGTAGCTGTTGTTAAGCCATCAACACTTTAGTATAAATTAACCCATTTGACTACCACCAGTCCAGAAATTGAACTAAAATTACAGAGAGACGACAAATTAGTTGTTTTCCTTCCTTGCTACCTTCCCTCCCTCCTCTTTTATCTTTCCTCCTCCTCCTCCTCATCTTTTTCTTCTTCTTTTCTCTCTCTCTCAAACAAAGTCTTACCTGTGGATAGAAAAAAGTGGCAAAACAATTAAAAAAAAAATTTACCAAGAGGTAGCTGTGGATGTTTTTAAAAGGTATTAATCTACTGGTCTTACTTACCCCATCAAATCTCATTTGCTCCTGTTTCTGAATCTCTAAAACAAATGCAAATTCTCCTGATATTTTCCAATCTTTGGGATTCTGTATTCCAGTTCCTCCAATTCCTCTAGCAGTCTCCTTCCTTTCCATTAAGTGTAAATATCCTTACCATATCTTTATGCACATTTCACATATGGTGTATTTCTTTCATGTGTGTCCATGTGGCTTTTTGTCATGGAGCTATTATGTTCTGAAGACATTTGGCTTCTCTTAATACCTCATCAATGCACTAAATGAAAGCTCTGGTCACTCTACTAGGTACGTCCATTGGTTGGGGTTCAAACAGTAGTGAAATGATGGGTAAGAAAGTTCTTGTTAACTTTAAAACATACACCTAGATCTAGAAAACATTCTAGGTCTACATACGCCTACTTCTGTGTTAGAGTTGCAAGAGGGAAGAACTGGTTCACCAACTGGAGTGTGAATGCCCCTGAGGAGAAGGAAGACTTTCCAAGTGATATTCAGGCACAAATTGCTTTAACATAATCAACTTCCAGATCCTCAATTCCATTTCTACCCTTCCCTAAAACTGATCTGCTTGACAATGCACCTGCCATGGAGGAGTGGCAGTTAGATCTGCTCTTTCTCAACAACACTTTGTCCATTTTACAAAAAAGGAAAAATTAACTCTCATCTATCCTAAAACTACTTACTGTAGTGCCGTAGGCCAAATGAAAAAAACCTTGATGGCATCAAAGAACAACTAAAAATATTAACGAAGACAACATAAATCTCTAAAGCTTTGTGTCTTTCCTGTCTTGTACATGATTTTGTTAAGGACAAAGGACAGCATGAGAAACAGGACACTTTGGTGCACTTAGGGGATATTTTGAATTCAGATATATTGCGAGGCAGTAGAAGTGATCATTTTTGTTTAACAAACCTTCCCATTTATCCACAATGATTGTCGAAGAACATACTTTTATTGCTATCATGCAAATCCCATGAAAATAAAGTGAGTAAAGGTAGGAGGTATTAAAGATGGTTGTATTTTATTTCATCCAGGTGATAAGTTCATGGTAAAACATTAAGCTCTCTCTTAACACACACACATACCTATCTATTATCTTAGAATTAAAATGTAGAATGTTTGTAATGGGGACATATTAGTATACATTGACTTGGATTAAAAAATGAAAACTATACAGAGAATAAATCTACTCTAGATGATTCGTTTTACAATTATGACTGTCTTCACTGATTATAGATGTCATCAAGAAATTAAATGTGTTAAATTTGTAACTTTAAAAAGTTTGACAATAATAAAAATAAAGCATATGATAATATGAAATAATTCATAAACAAGTTTTGGTAAATGTATATTGAAATGAATATTTGAACTTAAGTAACTCTAAGAATATCAAATTAAAAAGTACATCTAAGAAAAAGAATAACAAGGATAATTAACAATCATTTGATGAGTTTTGGTAAAGTATTTTAAGTGACTTCTCAGAAACAAAGAAAGTTAATGACTGGATAATAGATATTAGTAAGTCAGATGTTTTCTAATTCTTTGCTTTCAATGATATCAGAAGAGGACCTAATCGAGTTGTCAGCTGATAGATTATTAAAAATAATTCTTGATGATAGAGCAGTATGTTATTTTTGGCATAGATCTTGGAAAGAGTTCAGAGAGTTAAATCATATTGCTATAATAAAACTCCTTCCAACTTATTTATGTGAACAAAGTTTCCCAGCATTACTTCTATAAAAATGAAAAGCAGGATTAGAATGGACACTGTTCCCTAATTCTAATAACAAGTGATATCATGCATGGGAACAAAAGGCAATTAAAAATAAAAGCCTTCTCCATTTCATTAAAAGATACTTTTCTCATAAAAAAATTCTTAATTGCACTCTTCTTCAGAAAATAACCTCACATGTATTTGTACGAAATAGGACATGGATATCCTGCATAGCCTTCACCCCTCGGCAACAACTTGCAACTCTGTGAAGTACAATATCATAACCAGGACATGGGCACTGATACAGTCAAGATACAGAACATTTCCATCACTGTGAGGATCCCTCATCTTGCCCCTACACAGCCACATCTATTTCTCTTCCGTCCTGCCCCTCTTTAACCACCCATCTCTTCTCCATTGCTATAATGTTGTCATTTTAAGAATGTTACAGAATATAATCTTAACACTCTATAACCCTCTGGGTTTGCTTCTTTTCACTCATCAATGTTCTATGGAGATTCTATCAGGTTGTATGTATCAATAGTTCACTCCTTTGTATTAGTGATGTTCCATGGATTGGGTGTGCCATGGTTTTTTAACCATTCGCACCAGGGAGGACGTCTAGGTTGTTTCCAGCTGGCAGCTATTAATAAAGCCATTACATGCTCATGCAGGTTTTTGTATGAACGCAGATTTTCATGTCTCTGGGACAAATGTCCAGGAGTGCAATTTCTGAGTCATGTAGTAGTTGCATATTTAATTTAAAATAATAAATGGTCGCCAAACTCTTTTCCAAAGTGGCTGTACCATTTTACATTCAGTTCAGCCATGTATGATGGATACAGTCTCTGCATCTTTGACAACATTGATGGAATCAATGTTTTAAAGGATTTTATTTATTATTTGTAGAGAGAGGGGAAGAAAGAGAGGGAGAGAGACATCAATGTATGGTTGCTTTTCACCTGCCTTCAGCTAAGGACCTGGCTTGCAACCTGGCTTGCAACCTGGTTATGTGCCCTGGCTGGGAAATCAAACCAGCAACCTTTGTTTGGGTTGGCAGGCTGGCGCTTTATCCACTGTGCCACCAGCCAGAGAGGAATCAATTTTTTAAACACATTTTGTTGGACATTTTAAATTTTAGAATAGGTTTGGATAGAAAAGTTGCAAGAATAGTACAGAGTTCCATGAAAGAAATCAAGAAATGACTGAGAAATTGGGTTCCTCACTCAGTTTCCCCTGTTGTTAATGTCTTACCTTTGTGTGGTACCTCTGTCATACACTACGGACCACACTAATCTACTTTCAATGAAACTCCAGCTTATACAGATTTCAAGTTGGTCTCTATTTGAGGATCTCAGCCAGGGCACCATGTTATTTTTATTTGTCTTGTCTCCTTAGCCTTTTCTGGTCTGTAGCAGTTTCTTAGACTTTTCTTGTTTGGGGTGGCATTTAGAGTCCTGAGGCATGCTGGCCAGGTATTCTGGGAAGTAGCCTTCACTTTAGGTTTGTTTTGTGTTTTTCATGGTCAGACTGGAGTAATGGCTCTTGGGGAATACCACCACCAAGGTGAAGTGCCATTCCTGTTACATCATGTCAGGGGCGCATGTCATCATGTGCCTGATGATGTCAACCTTGGTTAACCAGGTGAGGAGGACTTGCCAGGTTTCTCTCTGGTCAAGTTACCCCCCACCTTTTACTCTTCAGAAGCAAGTTACCAAGAGCAGACCTCCCTCAAGCTCAGCCTCTTTGAGGGAGGAGTACCTACACATTTTATTGAATTCTTTAATGGCAGATTTAACTTTTTTTTTCCAAATTAATTGACATTATTTTTAGAGCAGTCATAGGATTTCTGAAAATTTGGGCGGAGTATGGAAAGTTTCCATGTATTCCATTTCTCTCTTTTCCTCCCACCCCAGCACAGATTTCCCCATTGTTAACATCTTGCTTTAATGCGGTACATTGGTTACAATGGATGAACAAATATTGATACCTTATTACTAATTAAAGGCCATAGTTCACATTAAGATTTACTCTTTCAGGCCACTGGTGTGGCTCAGTGGATTGAGCACCAGCCTGCGAACCCAAGTGTCACTGGTTTGATTCCCAGTCAGGGCACATACCAGGTTGCAAGCCAGGTGAGGGCACATACCAGGTTGCAAGCCAGCTGGAGGCAGGTGAGGGGCAGCCATACACTGGCTTTCTTCCCCCCTGCCCCTCTACCACTTCCCCTCTCTCTAAAATTAATGAATAAAATATTTTAAAAAAATTTTCTCTTTCTATTGTATAGTTTTATGGTTTTTGAGAAATGCAAAATGTGGGGCATCCCACATTATAGTATCAATATACAGTATACAAAACAGTTTCATTGCCATAAAAATCCCCATGCACCATCCCTTCCTCCCCACAAATCCCTGGATACCACTGATCTTTTTTCTTTTCCTATGGTTTTGCCTTTTCTAGAATGTCATATAGTTAGAATAGTTATGCTGTTTTAACCATCTTCAGTGCTCTACCTATGCATCCTCCCCTCCCTCCAGATCCCTGGCAATCACTGGTCTTTTTAGCTGCTCCCATAGTTCTGCCTTTTCCAGGATGTGATCTAGTTAGACTAATACAGCATGTAGCCTTTTCAGATTGGTTTCTTTCACTTAGCAATATGCTTTTATAGTTCCTTAAAGTTCTTTCATGGCTCGAAAGCTTCTTTCTTCTTTCTTTTTCTTTTCTTTTCTTTTTTTTTTTATTTTATGATTTTATTTATTATTTTTCAGAGAGAGGAAGAGAGGGAGAGAAACATTAATGTATGGTTGCCTTTCACCTGCCTCCAGCCATGGACCTGGCTGGAGACCTGGCTTACAACCTGGTTATGTCGCACTGGCTGGGAATTGAACCGGAGACCTTTGGGTTTGCAGGTTGGCACCTTATCCACTGTGCCACCAGCCAGGGCTGAAAGCTTATTTCTTTTTAGTGCTGAATAATATTCCATTGTCTGGATGTGCCACAAGATATCAATTTACCTGTTGTAGGACATTCATTATTTGGCGATTATGATTAAAGCTGCTATAAACATTTGTGCACAGCCCTGTTGGGACATAAGTTTGCAAGTCACAGGGCTAAATACCAGAATGCAATTGCTGGATTATATGTTAAGACTACATTTAGATCTGTAAGAAGCTGCCAGATTGCCTTACAAAGTGGCTGTACCATTTGGCATTTCCACTAGCAATAATAAATTTTTTTGTTCCTCTCTCTCTTCCCCAGCATTTGGTGATGTCAGTGTGTGAGGATTTAACCTTCTAAGAGGTATGAAGTACCTCGTTTTTTTGTTTTGTTTTGTTTTGTTTTGTTTTAAAAGATTTTATTATTTTTAGAGAGAGGCAGAGAGGGAGACAGACATCGATGTACAGTTGCCTTTTACCTGCCTCCAGCCACAGATCTGGCTGGAGACCTGGTTACGTGTCCTGGCTGGGAATCAAACCAGGGACCTTTGAGTTCACAGGCTGGTGCCTTATTCATTGTGCCACCAGCCAGGGCTTTTTTTTTTTTTTTTTAAATTTACACTTCTCTAATGATGTTGAACATCTTTTCAAATGGTTATTTACAACTTGCGTATCTCCTTTGGTGAGGCATCTGTCTGATATTTTGCCCACTTTTTAACTGAATTTGTTCTTACTGTTGAGTCTTAAGAGTTCTTTGTACATTTTAGATGAAAGACCTCTTGTTCATATAGATTTCCAATTTCTTGCTCTTTCTCTTTTATCTTCTGATATCCCTATGATGCAAATGTTGGCCCTCTTGAAGTTGTCCCAGGGCTTATACTATCCTCATTTTTATGAATTCTTCTTCTTCTTTTTGATTGGTTGTTTTTTGGTTCCTTATGTTCCATATCATTAATTTGATTCTTGGCTTTCTCCACTCTACTGTTTTTTCCCTGTAAATTGTTACTTCAATTAGTGTATCCTTTGTTTATGCCTGAATCTTTTTTTTTTTTTTTTAAGATTTTATTTATTATTTTTAGAAAGAGGAGAAGAGAGAGAGGCAGAGAGGGAGACAGACATCAATGTATGTTTGCTTTTCACCTGCCTCCAGCCACAGACCTGACTGGAGACCTGGTTTGCAACCTGGTTATGTGCCCTGGCTGGGGAATCGAACCTGCGACCTTTGGGTTTGCAGGCAGGCGCCTTGTCCACTGTGCTACTAGCCAGGGCTATGCCTGAGTCTTTTTTATGCTGTTGAGGTCCTCACAAACTTCTCTGAGCATCCTTATAACCAGGGTTTTGAACGCTGCATCTGATAGATTGCTTATCTCCATTTCATTTAGCTCTTTTTTCTGGAGTTTTGATCTGTTCTTTCATTCGGGCCATTTTTTGTCTCCTTGTTTTGGCAGCCTCTGTGTATTACTGTGTATTACTAAGGCTGCTTTAACTCCGTGTCTTGATAGTGTGGCCTAATGCAGTAGGTGTCTTGTAGGCTCTAGTGCCACAGCCTCCCCTCTCACCCAAGCTAGGTACTTGAAGTGCACCCTTTGTGCGGGCTGAATACACCCTCCCCTTGTAGTTGAGCCTTAGTTGCTCTTGGCAGACGAATGGGAGACACTTGCCCAGGCCAGTTAGCTGCAAGGACTGGCTGTGACCACCGACCACCTCTGTGGAGGATCAGCTGTGCAGGGGCAGGAGGGTGATGCTTTTATGTGGCCTGTAGCTGTCCACTGGGTGCACTAGCCCTGGGGTTTCCTTTGTGGTGCAGGCCAAGGTCAGCCCCCACCTGTGTTTTCCCTGGGGTACCCTGCCTGAGCTATAAAGCAATCTGAGACGCTGCTACTTGTGCTGGGCTTGGAGATTCCCAGGTGAAGCCAAGCTGTGAATCTAGGCTGGCTGCTGCTAGAGCTTTGCCTGGAGCTCAGTGGGGCAGCTGTTGCTGGTTTGGGAGGATTTAGGAAGCTGTGCAGCAGGAGCCAAGACCAGCCTTTCATATGGAAAAGCAGCTGTATGTGGGTGGGGTTCTGGTGCTCTCCAGGCCAGATCAAGTAGTGTTAGCCAGGTTGATGGAATCTCAGATAGGACACCAGTTTACTGGCTCAGTTGTGGGGGAGGGTTTACAAAAGAGACAATAGCTCTGTTCACCTTGATGCCAGACACTTCAGTTCCTCCCTGTCCACCACTGGTGCCTTTCAAGCTGCTACCCCACTGCTGGAGCTCAGAGGGAGTGAGTTTGTATGGGGGTTATTTAAGAAGAATTCTTGGGGCTCCAGAAGTTTGTTCCACTGACTCAATCCCCACTGGTTTTTGTAGCCAAAAGTTTGGAGACTTATCTTCCTGGCACTGGAATCCTGGACTAAGAGGCCTGGTGTGGGGCTGGGATTCCTTAAGGGCTCCTGAGTTATCCCTCCCAAATTTTTATTCACCACATGTGGGTGTGGGACCAGCCCATTCCATATCTACGCCCTTCCTACCAGTCTGGATGGATGTGGTGTCTTTACTTTCGTAGTTGTCAGACTTCCATTTAACTTGATTTCTGATCGTTCTGAGTGATGGTTGTTCTATATTTTAGTTGTCATTTTGATGTGGTTTTGTAAAGAGGTGAGTCATGTCTGTCTACACCACCATCTTGACTGGAAGTCCACACTGTCCTGATTACTGTCAATTTATAGTAAGTCTTAAAGTGAAGTAGCACACATCTGGCTTTGTTCTCCTTCAATATTGTGTTGGCTATCCTGGGTCTTTTGCCTTTCCTTATAAACTTTAGAATCAGTTTCTTGATATTTACAAAAAAGCTGGTATTTTGACTGGCATGTGTTGGGTCTATAGATTGTTTGTGGTCCTGGTCACCTCAGTTGGTTAGAACGCTGTCCGGATACACCAAGGTTATGGGTTCAATCCCTAGTCAGGGCACATATAAGAATCAAGCAATGACTGAATAAATGAGTGTAATAACAAATTAATCTTAATCTCTCTTTCTTTCTCAAAAAAACAAAAACAAAACAAAACAACCAAAAAACCCTATAGCTTATCCGTGAAGAACTTTCACATCTGAACAATATTGGGTCTTCCTATCCATGAAATAAAATGTTTCTCCATTTATGTAGAGCTTTGATGTTTTTCATCAGTTTGTAGTTTTCCTTAAGTCATTGTATCTGTATATTAACTGTGTATCCTGCAACCTGGCTATACTCATTTATTAATTCTAGAAGATTTTGGCTGTTGTAGCTATTGTTAATTCTTTTGGGACTTTCCACATAGAGAATCATGTCATCGTCAAACAAGTAAGTTTTATTTCTTCCTTCTCTATATGCATACTTTAAATTTTCTCTGTTTTAATGCATCAGCTAGGACTTCCAGTATCATATTAAATTGAAATTGAAATGGTAAGAGAAGATATCTTTGGATTACTGGTTGAAGTATATTTTATTTTAACTACTCTGTTGGGTGTGTAGTGATATCTCATGGTTTTCATAGCATTTCCTTAGTAGCTAATGATATGAATTAATTTTTATACACTTATTTTTTTATCTATCAGTTCTTGATGAAATGTCTTTTCCTTATTTTTAATTGGGCTGTTTGCTTTTTTACTGTTAAGTTTTCAGAGTTCTTTATACATTCTAGATATTAGTTCTTTGTTAGTTTGCAAATATTTTCTTCCTCTGTGTAGCTTGGGTTTTACCCCCTTCACAGGATCTTTTGCAGAGCAAGTTTCGAATTGTGACAAAGTCTAATTTATCAGCTTTTTCCTTCTATAAATTACATTTTTGGTCTAAGAACTCTTAGTCCTAGCACCTGATGATTTCTCTTTTTTCCTAAAAAAATTATTATTTTACAATTTATATTTATGTCTGTGATCCATAATTGAATTAATTTTTGTGTAAAGTGTTAAGAGTTATGTCTATGGCTGTCCAAATGCTCCAGCAGCATTTACAGGGGCAGCTATCATTCCATTCTATTGTTTTCTGTGTCTCTGTCAAAAAAAGTTGGACATATTTGTTTGGGTCTATGTCTGTTCTTTCATCAATAACATAGTCTTTATTATTGGGAATTGAACTGATGACCCTTTGGTTCACAGGCCTGCATTCAATCCAATAAACCACACCAGCCAGGATCTTTATTATTGATTTGCAGTTACTATTACTCTTGAAATCAGATACTGTTTTTTCCCAATTTATTTTTCTTTTTGAAAATTGTTCTGCCCTTTCTTGTTCCTTTGCATTTCCATATAAACTTTACAATAATTTTGAGAATATTTACCAAAAATCTGGAGTTTTGATAAGAAGTATGTTTTACATGTACATCAATTTGGGGAGAACTGACATATGTTGAGTCTTTCAATACATAAAAACAAAACATCTTTCCATTTAGGTGTATAAGTTATAAAGTTCTACACATGTTTTGCTAGATTTACATGCCTTCCAGTATTTTTTTTAGCAATTGTAATGTGTATTTTTAATTTTAGTGTCTACTTGTTTATTGCCAATATATGGGAATACAACTGGTTGATTTTTGTATATTTACCAATATTCTGTGACCTTGCCAAACTCAGTCATTAATTCTAACAGTCTTTCATAGATTCCTTGGGACTTTATTCCTAGACAATCACGTCATTTACAAATAGGGAGTTACACTTCTTTGATCTGAACTATATGTTTTGATTTTCTTTTCTTGCCTTGTTGCCCTAGCAAAACTTTCGGCACTGCAGTGGAAGCAGAGAACATTGTCTTGTTTCCAATCCTAAAGGGAAAACATTTAACGTTTCATCTTTAAAAAATTTGTTTATTTATTTATTTATAGAAACAGGGGAAGGAAAGGAGAAAAAGAGGGAGCAAAACATCAATATGTGGCTGCCCCTCAAATGCCCCCAATTGGGGAACTGGCCTGCAACTCAGGCATGTGCCCTGACTGGGAATCAAACCAGTGACCCTTTTGTTCACAGCTGGGCACTCAATCCACTGAGCCACACCAACCAGGGTTAGTCTTTCATCTTTAAGCATAATGTAAGCTGTAGGTATTTTGTAGGTATTCATCAAGTTCTGGAAGTTCCTCTCTATACCTGTTTTGTTTTTGTTTTGTTTTTAAGTCATGAATAGATGTTGAATTTTGTCAAATGCTTTTTCTGCATTGGTTGATATGATCATATAATTTTCTTCTCTAACTTGTTAATATGGTCAATTGATGGATTTTAAAATAATGAACTATATTGCATCTCTGGAATAAATCCCACCTGGCCATGACATATAATTCTTATATATTGGTGAATTATTTGTTAGTAGTTTATTAAGAATTCTTGTCTACATGAGATTTATGGTTTTTCTTTCTTTTTTTCTACTGTCTTTATCTAATTTTGTATCATAATATGAGCTTCACAAAATAGATTGTGTTTCCTTCTCCTGTTTTCTGGAAAAGATTCATGTAATTTTTTTTTTTTTTTTTTTTTAATTTTAATGTTTGATACAATTCTTCAGTTAAGCTGGATCTGGAGGTTTTGGGGGTAAAGTTATAAAGTGACAAATTTAATTCTTTAATGGTTACAGGGTAATTCAGATTATTTCCCCTTGGGAGCTGAAATTTTTGGAGGTTTGAATTTTTTTAGGAATTGGTCCAGTTCACCTAAGTTGTCAAATTTATGAGAGTAGGTTGTAGAATTCCTTTATCATGGTGTCTTTAGGATCAATATTGATAGCCCTAGTTTTCTTCCTCATATTGGTCATTTGTGTCTTTTCTTTGTTTTTCTCCCTTTGTCAGTCTTTCTGGAGGTTTGTCAATTTCATTATCTTTCTAAAGAACCAAATATTTTCACAGATTTTTTTCCCTTTTGTTTTTGGTTTTCAAATTTCATTGATTTCTGTTCTTATCCTTATTTTCTTCCTTCCACTTCCACTTGGGTTTATTTGCTCCTCTGTTTCTAGGCTCTTGATGTGAGAGATTTGGTTATTGATATGAAACTTTCTTTATTAATGTAAGCACTTAGTGCTCCATCTTTTTTTTTCAGCTATACATAGCTGGTCTCAACACTTTTGATATGTTGTATTTTTATATTCTATCAGTTCAATGTATTTTTGGATTTCCTTTGAGACTTCCTCTCTTCCCATGGATTCCGTAGAAGTGTTTTTATACTTCCTGTTATCTATTATTAATTTATAGCTTGATTCCACTGTGGTAGGGGAACACAATCTTCATTATTTTAATTCTTTTAAATTTGTTGAGGTTTATTACCCAGGATATGGTCTATATTGGCACTTATTATATTTAAACATTTCTTATAAAAATGTGTATTTTGTATTTGTTGATCCATTGTATAATGATAATCTAATACAGAATAATAATTTTGAAAATTAGAACACAGTTATAGGAACTTTGAGAAATTATAGTTTGGGACATATTTTTGTTGAAGGAAATTTCAAAGGGTGAAGTGAAGTAGAAATACAATATCAACAGGAAAAAGAAACAATGAAACAATATAAATTTCTAACCATAAAGAAGAATTTGTTCATAAAATTTTAAAATGAATGACTTTTTTGCATCAAATAATTTTGTTAACTATTTTCCATTGGATACATGTAAAACTGTGACTTAAGAATTTTATTTTAGGTCCTGGCTGGTGGCTTAGTGGATAGGCACCAGCCTGTGAACCCAAAGGCCGCTGGTTTGATTCCCAGCCAGGGCACATAACCAGGTTGCAAGTCAGGTCTTCAGCTAGGTCCGTGGCTGGAGGCAGGTGAAAGGCAACCATACATTGATATCTCTCTCCCCCTCTGTTTCTATCTCTTCCCTTCTCTCTAAAAATAATAAATAAAATCTTAAAAAAGAATAGAATTTTATTTTTATAATTTTATTTTAAAATGCCAATCCATGAAATCACATCCATTGTAACTACATATTTAAACTTTTGATGTCAACTTTTCAATGTTAAATTGCACATGAGGGAATATCTAATTTGTAAAGTTTTGTGGGGGGTGAGGAGGGGCTCAGGTAAGCAAGCACCGTCTGTGGACCGCCGTTCTGGAAAACAGTGTAGAGTTTAGTAGGGAGGTATGGATTAAGACATAAGTATGTGGTTAATATGGTGTACCTCTTAAAATGGGTATTTACTCATTCATTCAACTAGCCATGTTTATTAAATATCATTTATTATTATGTGCTTCTCCCTCCGTTAAGTGCTAGGAAGATGAAGGTGAATGATTCAAGGTCCCAGCCCTCAGGTAGAGCATCAGCTTACCAACTTACCAAGAAACAACCAACAGCACCACGATTCACTGCAGTGTCTCTGTCTGGCCCCATCCTCCAGACTTAATTACTGAAATTGGGCAACGGATGAGGGTGTGCAAGGGAACTACACATGGAACCTAGACCATGGAACTACATCGCTCCACCCTGCATCTCCTACAGGTAGTTTCGTTTGCAGAGCATCGTCATCTGTGTTAATTAGCTGACACGGTGCGAGGAATCACAGGGCACAAGCTACAAGGACTGAAGCAAATCATAGGCAAGTTTTGTTCAAGTTGGTTTATTACCACAAATGAAGTCTGGCTTCACCGTGCAGTCGTACTCCACCTCAGGCCTCCTGACTTCTCCCCATTCCCACCACTGCTCCTTGAGGAAGGCAGATGTGCGGTGCAATGCAGTGGAGTACAGAGGGCTTGCTGAGAACCAGGGGACCAGGTTCTTGTCCCAGTTTTAACACTCTGTCACCTTAAATAAGTGACTCCCCTTTTCTGACAGGGATGGGTTAGATGATTTAAGGGCCCTTTCATCTGAGGATTCCAAGATTCCAGACCTCTCCTGGCCAGGCTCCACATTTCACTCCAAGTTTCAAGCGCTCTTGTCATGATTGGTAGCATTCCCCACTCTGAGTTAAGTTTCTTGCATAGTCTTTAGTTCACCTCTTTCTTAGGCCAAGTTCTGCCAACTTACTGGCTCCTCCTGCCTACTTCCTTTGAGAGTATCATCACTTCTGCACATTCTCTCTCTCCTCTGGTTCCTCCCTCAAGCTGCCTCCCTGTCTGGCTCTCTCGACTTGGTTCCTGTGTTTGAGATGCCTCTCTGGTGCCAGAGTCAGCCTGGCACCTTCTAATTCCTGGAACGTCAGCTTCTGAACGTGGACCACATTCAGGGGGAAAGGTGCCTGCACCTGTAAAGGGCAAGAACTACTTCTTTCCTATGCAAAGGAGACGTTGGGACCCCAGAGGTCACAGCCTTACTGATGCTCCCCAAACCAACCAACCAACCAACCCTGTGGTTCTCCCAGATAACTAGGATTAGTCTTCAAATCTGGCACTTGAAGAACAAGGCAGGTAGTCCAGATAACCTAACACAAAGTGGAATTGAAATATTCTTTCACCTTTTTAAGCTATCAAAATATCCAGGAACCAGCTGAACACATTCATGTTTCTCAGAACTAAAATTGGGACAAGCAGATGCTCTGTGCCTTCTGGAGTGATGCAATAGACAGTATTCTGCATCATCCATGCGGTCTTCTTGCTCAGAAATGAGCTTCATCAAGTTTTATAGGAACCACAGGGGATGGGAGAATGAGCTAAGTGCTACATAGCCAATCAACCAGCAAACCCAGAATGTGACACACTGTTCAGGACAACGGACACAGTTCCTGAAGGGAAGGGAGAAGATCCTGAATTAAGAGGCCCCAGGAAACATAAAACCAAATGTAGTATGTGGATCCTGTTTGGATCTTTATTTAAATAAGCCGAATGAAAGAAAAGCATTTTTTGAGACAGAAGGAGGAATTTGAGTTGAACTGGTAATCCTAGGTGTTATTAAGACACTTTTATTGTGTTAGGTGTTTGGTTCTGTGATCCTGTAGGAAATCCCTCCTTCCTTCCACTCTCCTTCCCCCTTTTCAGAGAGAGAGCTACATATGGAAGTATTTAGGGGCAAAATGACACAATGTCAGGAATTTTCTTTAAAGTACCATAGAAAGAAAGAAAGAAAGAAAGAAGAAATGGCCAGATGAAGTAAGTGTGGCAAAATGTTGTAATTGTTGAACCTGAGGGTTGGAATGGATTTCCCATTCTGTGACTTTTCTGTGTGATTAAACATTTTCAATATTAAAAAAAAAACTGAAAAATAGAAAGATCTGGGAAACCCAGTGTTCCACGTCCAAATGATATGTGATTCTTTGCAAAACCCATTGTTACATCCAGGAGTCCAGTGTTAAGGTGAAGCTTGTGAGCTGGGGATCCAAAACCAGACTGAAACCCTCACTCTGCCCCTTCTCAGCTAGGTCACCTTAGCTCACTCCAAGTCTCTGAACCTCATTTCTTTTCTTCTTTTTCTTTGCATTAAAAAAAGTTTCATTTATTATTTTTAGAGAAAGGGGAAGGGAAAGAGGCAGAGAGGGAGAGAGACGTCAATGTATGGTTGCCTTTCACCTGCCTCCAGCTACGGACCTGGCTGGAGACCTGGCTTGCAACCTGGTTATGTGCCCTGGCTGGGAATTGAACCAGCGACCTTTGGGTTCTCAGGCCGGCACCTATCCATTGTGCCACCAGCCAGGGCTTTGAACCTCAATTCATTAATGTGGTTGTTTTGAGCGTAAGTAGAATAATACATGTAAGGCGCTCAGCCAAATAAATATTTAGTAAATAGTTTAAATAGAAGCTATTAATATTGTTTATCTTAAACCCAAAGGCATCAGAGAAGCCCTTTGTCAGCACACGTGTCCTAGGTTGGGTTCAGAAAACAGAAAATCAGAGAAGTAAGGATCAGGAAGCAATGTGGAATAAGTGGCCCACATGCTCAGGGTGTACAAGACTTGGAACTCCCAAGGATAAAGCTATGACTGTGCAGAGGCCTCATTAACCTCAGGTGGCCATGCCAGGTAGGGAGGGAGCCCAGGCATGTAGCAAATAACTGCACCAATTACGAGCCCTGGGGTAAGGGGGACCAGCGTCCAGGAAGAGAACTCAGGTTTGCCTCCTAATTTGTGCTGCACTCACTCGGAGCGTTAGTTGCTAGGGAGAATCTAAATATATATAGTGTGTTGTTGAAATGTTTCCTTCTGACAGCCGCTGAGCATTTTCTCTCATGGAGCTCATATTCCCCACTGGAAAGTGAAATCGTTTACAGACTCCCAAGGGAAGCGAGTGCCCCGGATTCATTTTTCCCTAGAGAAAGCATGTTTGCTGGAAATTAGAGAAGGTAATTGGAGAGGCCTAGGGAAGAAAGGGACCTGCAAGGGTCATTTAGTCCATCCTCCAGCCCCCAGGCAGGAGTGAAACTAACCCATTCCAGATGGCAATTGTCCCTGTCTGCTGAAGACCACCAGGAGAGACCCTTGGAGCTCGACTCAGCAGCTCGTTCCAGAGGAGGCTGAGTGCACAGATTTTTCAGTCTAATCTCAGCCTGTCACAATGCTCAGTGGGTCTTGAATGAGCCATTCGTCTTTGACCCCCTGCTTTCTGATCTATAAAATAAGGGAGGTTGGCTGATGCTGTCTTGTTGCTCTGAGATGAAATTCCACACAACATGGAAAAAAGCTTTATGACCAGGAAGAGGCCAGTAGGTAAAAGGCCTGACAGCATTCCATCGCCAGCTCCTTAAGGAAGTTTAAAGAATCTTTTAGGGCTGATCCAAATGGTAGCTTATCCTCACTGTTTCCCCTTTGCTTACAGAATACAACGGGGCGGGGGGGTGGGGGGTGGAATATTGCCTCAGAGAAAAAAAATTCCCACTGGTTCCACAAAAAGAATGCATTGGTATCATTTGCCTAGAACCAATGGAGCCCTCTGGCAGTGATGAAATTCCCAGAGGCACTGTTATTAGGGCAGCAACAATTTTGAAGAACTCGGCAGCCACACCGTGTTACCAGTTGCATTGTGCCTGCGGAGCTGAGTAAGGAGCTGAAGGCTAGCAATTGAGGCCCAGAGAGGTTCAAAAATTATAGCAATGAAGGCATGGAAGGGACCTAGAACCAGAGTGATTCTAATTTACTGAGTCCCTGTTCTGTACTAGACACTGTGGTGGTAGCTGGTGAAAAAGATGGTCCAGCCCTCCTGAAGCTCAGAGGCTAACAGGGAAGACAGATATCCAACAGCCAGTAAGTGTTGTAGAGGAGAAGCACAGGAGCCTATGAGAGCAAGTGAAAAGGCACTGTGACCCACCAGTCCCTTGGAGGTCTTCAGTCACAGGGGAAGCTGGATATTAAAGCAGTCAATGTGACATTTTTCGAACCAGTACTTTGCACTTGACCCAAGACCCTAATCATATCTGGGCTCCCCATCATCTCTTCTGTGGTTCTTCAACTTTGGTATCTCTTATAAAACCCCGTACCAGCGAGCAGTCACTCCCTATTCCTCCTTGGCCCCAGCCCCTGGCCACCACCAATCTGCTTTGTTTCTATGGAATTTGCCTGTTCTGGATACTCCACACACATGGGATCATATAACATGTGACCTTTTGTGTCTGGCTTCTTTCATTTACCATAATGTTTTTGAGGTTCATGCATGTTGTAGCATGTATCAATATTTCATTCCTTTTTATAGCTGAATAATAACTCTGGTATTTTTATAAAGGGTAACAAATGGGTGTTCTAGAAAGAACACTGGACTCCATGAAGAGAAACCTGGCTCTGCCAAGTACAAGTCACCATTCTTTTTTTTTTTTTTAAGATTTTATTTCATTATTTTTAGAAAGAGGGGAAGGGAGAGAGGCAGAGAGGGAGACAGACATCAATGTATGGTTGCGTTTCACCTGCCTCCAGCCACAGACCTGACTGGAGACCTGGTTTGCAACCTGGTTATGTGCCCTGGCTGGGGAATCGAACCTGCGACCTTTGGGTTCGCAGGCCAGCACCTTATCCACTGTGCTACCAGCCAGGGCACAAGCCACTATTCTTAACCTTCATCTTCTCATCCGTAAATTAAATGTTAATAATACTAACCCAAGTCACCTTGTAGAATACCTGGGAGGTACAAGCACACACAGTTAGAAATAACAAAACATTTTATCTACTAATAATAACCATTAATCAATGTCTCATATGTATACCCTTTTTTTTCAACTATGTTTTAAGTTCCTTGAAGATGAAGACTATGTTATACCCATTTCTACCCTCACAACACTTGGAATTATGCCCATCACTTATTAGCTGTTCAATAAATGTCTCTTGGGTAGATAACTACTAGAATCAATGAATAGGTTACATGCTGCCTGATCCGTGAGGGCAACTGCTTTCTTCCAGATCACTCAATCAGCATTCGTTGAATGAATGAATGCATGCATGCATGCATACATGCATGAATGCATGAATGAATGAACAAAGTGGTAGAGAGAAAGTATCACCATCTGACCTGGAACTACAAGCCTCTACCTTCCCTCTCTACCTATGCATTGCTAGTCCTATCTTGGCCTAATGGCCCAAGGCGAATGACTATTAAAAATAGCAATGGTACCAAGGAAACACAGATTTTCAATCTGGAAATAATGTCCTAGGCAAAGAAAAGTAGGGGTTCTGAGACCACTTAACCCTGGACAGGATCTACACAAATCGTTCAGGTCCCAAAGATGATCGAGGATGGACAAGGACTATAGATGCAAGCTCAGATGCTTCACTTAGAAAATAAGCTAACCCGACTGAACCTCACTGGAGTTGGCTAGGAGTAGGAAGTGAGTGATATGCAGGAACAGCTCTTGACCTTGACAAATGCCTTGGCTCACCCTTGAGTTATGAGATAAACCAGGAGGAAAAAGTCATCCCAACACAAAAATACTCACTAATGAATTGATCTCTTTTAAAGTTAGTTTACCTTTAAATATTCCTTTTTACTCTAAGTGTGTCTTCACAAAATAAAATTGCAAACCTTGTAAAAGCTACTGAATCTACCCAGGTTGGCAAAAGTGATGTTGGAGGATTACTCAGTCACATAAAGAGTCACCACCTGGATAGGCCCTGGAGGGGCCAGCCAGTGAACAGAACCCACAAAAAAAGGGGCAGGGCTTCTGAAAAAAGGTTTTGGTATCAGAGGATTAAGGAAGAGCCCTTGAGATAAGTGATGAAGGGACTCGACACAAGTGCACTTGGAAAAGGAAACATGAATTTAAAGATGTCTTATGGTGCCATTTAAAATTGTGCAAGAAAAGTTATGTCCCAACAAATTCATGATTACTTATTCTAAGATTTTTACATATAGCAGTTAACTATAACCTACATTTTATTCAGTGAATAGTTTCATAATCTGTAATATAAGTTTTCACATTTTTTTACTATTTACTACAAAATGCCAGGATTTCTTTTTAGTGCTGCTTTTTCTATTCTTGTCACAATTATACTTTGTGACAAGAAGCTCCTCTATTTTATTTAGAGATGGGGACTGTTATAATTCTGAATTCATTGTAATTTACACAAGCAGCCTTGAACTGGGGGTTCGGAGACCTGAACTGTATTTCACTTTCCTGTGTGACTTTAGCGAAGCTGCTGAACATCTTTGCATCTCTGCCTACCAGTTTCTGCGTCTGCCAGACTTAGGATAACAATCCCTGCCTGCCTTCTATGCCACAGGGGGCTTGGTGGGACAATATTAGGATCCTTATAAAAGTAAATGGTGAGAGGATGATGCTACTACCTAATCAATTCCCAATTCCCTAAGCTACAAGAAAGAAAACCCCCAGCAATAGATGGCCCAAATGTGGTTTCTATCACCTTTGGTATCATAATACACAAACTTCATTCTACAATGTACATCTTCACAGAAATTTCTTTTCCTCACTACAGTTTACAATGAGGAACTCAGGGTAACATTACAATTCCACTTTCTAAGCACACTCCCACTGACAGAGTCGGGAGGAAGCCTGGGAGCCTGTTGGACTGGGGCTGCTATGAATGATTTACGTGCTGACTCTCAAGAGTTCACAGGAAACCCAAGGAAGTGTTGCTATTACCCTATCACTCATTTTGCCCCGCAACATGCTGTTGAGGTCAGAGATGCTGGGCTTTTCTCCCTACTTGACAGATAAGGAAATTGAGGCAGTCGCAGAGGCTGGTGCCAGGGAAACCATGCACTCACTCCGGGCTTCTATCTGCAGTCTCTTTATCCCCAGTCTTTCCCATCTAGCACCATTTCCTCCTTTGCAAGATTGCAGGAATGAAACTGAAACCAGCCAGGATCTAACCACTGACCCACAGTATTTTGGCACTGCCCTGGAAAGCAGGGGAGGCACCAACATCCAACATCCGGGGCAAGGGGGCAAAGGGAGGTGGTCACCACCCATCGCCTTGGGCAGTGCCTCCGGAGCTCGGAGCTGAACCCCACCCCAAGCCCGTGGTGCCAAGCCCTTTCCTCTTAATTGTTGTAGCTTTATGAGCTTTGGGAGGAAAATGACATCCAGCTGGTCTGGATTTCTCAGCACATGAGGGATCCAGAAGAGTGTTTTGTAAGCTCTCTTGGATGACCATTCTGCTGTTAGGAATCAACTGAGGCCCCTTTCCTTCATGGAAGAAAGTGACATTTTACCAGCTGTCCCAGTCCGGAGGTGAAAGGGAATGCCTGGAGGAAGTGGGAAGGAGGCAGAAAGAAGGCAGAGCTCTGTTGCAGAGCTAGGATTGGGCTCTTAGAACTCCTGCTTGGCTGAGCATTCTTCTTAGAGCAAGATTTATGGCCCAAAGAAGTCATTCCTATCCTGTACCACCTGTTCTGCAGAAGGGCCGCCCCAGATTTGGGAACCTGAAGCATAGCAAGGGAGTCACTGAAGGTGCAGCACACCGTTAGGAGTGCTACAGTGCAAGTGCTGACTCCAGGCTCACCAGCTTGAGCAGGGCTGGGCCCCATAAAGCTCCTGTCAATGACGGGGCTTCAAATCTTGGTTCTGGGGAATTACCAAATTATTATGAAACTTAACTTTGCTCATAATTTTTGTCAAATACTCAGCTGAAGATACATTCATTGATTTGAGAGAGAGAGAGAGAGAGAGAGAGAGAGAGAAAGAGAGAGGGAGAGAGATGTGAGAAACATGGATCGGCTACCTCCCACATGTGCCCTGATGCGGGCATTGAATCCACACTCCAGGTATGTGCCCTGACGGGCAGTCCACCTGCAAATTTTTGGTGCATGGGATGATGCTCCTATCAACTCAGCACCCAGCCAGGGCAACTTCATTCATCTTTGAAGTGGGGATAATATCTTCTTCTCGGAATGCTGGGAATATTAAAATAAAAGTGTACATATAAAACACTCAGCACATTGCCAGACAAATGGTGGTTTATTGAATTATGCTGTATATCAACAAGCAAATGTTCCAAGGCTGGCGAAACCCTATGAGGGCACGGTGATGTGGGAAGTCCTAACACTATACAAGCAGGAGGCCTTCACTAACCAAATAAAGCCACTTGGGGAGGGGCCACCTTGTCGATGAGCATTTCAAATGGAAAGAAGAGAGCTCACTATGCGTTGGGCAGATCAAAGTCTTCTTGGATGAAGCAGAAATGGACTATCTTGTTTCATTTCCCACCAAAACAAAACCAAACAAAACCCTCAAGTTGGTTATCTAGTCATCCAGCTAAGCATGGATAGAGTTGAAGTCTTCTAGAAACCGGTTGTTTATCTTCTGACCCTTGAAGGATAGGTGGAGCCTCTGCTCAGACTGGGTTGGCATCCTGGGGGTCTGGGTAGCCTGAGGGTGAGCTTGTTCTAGTAGAGCAGGAGGGGGCTGAGCAAACCAAATGGGCTGCCACTGGCACTGGTGGCATCTGGGCCAGAAGTTAAGGGTTTTACCAAGTTCTCAGGCATCTAGGGAACTGTTACCAAGAACTTGCAAAGCAAGCTTATCTCAAAGTATGTCCTTCCTTGGAAATCATTATGAGGAAGGTTTGGGCCTTTTATTCATTTGGAGGAACAGCAGGGTCCAGGGATACCAAACCAAGACGGTGGTCCCAGAGAGAAATGCTCTCCAGAAAGCAAATCCCCATGGAAGGGAGCTAGTTTTACAGTGAACTGTCCTCAGATGCGTGTGTGTGTGTGTTGGCAGGGTGGACAGGGAGGGGAAAAGCAAGCAGTAACATCGAGCACAACACTGGAGAGTTTGTTTTCCACACGGCCCCTTTATCTGGTGTCAAATATTTATCTCCTGGGAAAGGAAAACATTTCTCAGGGCAATCCCTGGGGAACACTTTCTCCTCCTCTACGTGATGTGCACAGCAGCTTCAGGGGCCACCAAGGGTGGAAGGGGGCTCAGGGCCCTTCCCAGGAGGAGGCAGGGAGGGGAGGGAGACAACTGCATCCCCACTTTCCCAGACCGTGCTCAGTGCCGGTGTGAACATGTGAGAAGGGCCTCCTCATGGGGGACACCCACCCTTCTGAGGGAGTCACCCCTAAATACAGGGCTCTGCGGTGAATTTGCTATGGGCATTCCAGCCCTATGTCCCTTCTTTATAACTGCTACCTCTCAATTTCCACAGCCACAGAATGGCAATGATAGGAACCTTCTGTCTCCTTCACATGGCATCAAATGAGACTGTAGAGATGCGCGTGCTTGTTACATTAGAAAACATGTATGAATAAGGTGCTATTAGACAGAGAGTGGAAAGGAAGGAGCTGGGGTTTGCAGTCAGTAGACGTAGAGCCTCAGCTGTACCAGTGTGGCCATGGCGGTTATTTTACATCCGAGTCTTCTCTTCTTCACCTGCAAAGTGCAGATTCCACCCTCCTCCCATCTCACTGGGATGTGAACAGGACTAGATGGGGTCATGACCATGAGAGTACTCTGTATGGCAAACTGCACTATAAAGTGTGTGGGTTAATGTTGTTAGAAATTAGGGTTAGGGCTGAACCAGCTCAAAGAACAAATGGGAACTTGTGAAGAAGCACCAACATTTTCTGCCCTTTAATTCAGCCACTTGAATTCCTGGGCTTTCCCAGTGGCCTGCCTGGTAACTTGAGAACATCCTTTTTTTTTTTTTTTTTTTTTTTTTTAATTAAATAATTTGACCACGAATATGGACACTTACTTTCAAATTTGTGGCTCTTCGAAATCCCTAGTTATAGAGGCAAAAAAAAAAAAAAAAAAAAAAAAAAGGTATGAGTTGATCTGTAGCATTGTTTGTTGTAGAGGTTATACCTGCCTAACAAATATCCATTTCCCTCCTTTTTGACTAACACCCCTGTGAGTGTAAGGGGAGCAAAGTGCTCAGATAAAGCCACTTCCCAACAGCCCCTGAAAAGAGGGAACCATGTGGCTAACTTTGGGCCAATGAGATGTCAGTTCTTTATAAGGCTTAAAAATTCCTACAAAATAAGGATTAACTGAGTTGATATATGCCTTTTACTTCTCTTCACTTTCTTAAGAGCTGGAACATAGAAGTGTTGGCTGGAGTTGCAACAGCCATTTTGTGGCCAGAAGTTATTTTGAGAATGACAAAGGGGTCTGGTATACTAATGGCCTTAGTGAACTGCCATTCCAGCCTTAAACTGTCTACTTTTAGACCCCTTTTGTGTAAGAAAAAGAAACCTATTTATCTAAGCAGCTTCTTTTTTCAAAGTTTCTAATATAATTGCATGCAATTCCTAACTGGATAACAATCTTATCCTATACTATTATCTTTATATGGTAGGCCCATATGATTATCCTCTTACAAGCAAAATACACTTTACCAATAATGTCTCTCTTATTCCTGTAACACAGTTCCTAAAACACAAGATTTACAGATAGGCAAGCTGAGACCTAAGAAATAGTATTAGCTGAAGAAAGCCATGAGAAAGCACATGCTTTAATTTCTAGGGTCAGCTATATCTTCCTCAACCAAGTGACTATGTTGTAAATCTTGCTAGGACTATTTTTTTGACTGGGGGAAGGCCAAAGGCATTACGATGACCACATTACAGCCTAAAACAGTGAATCAGAGAGGCTACATTTCCAGATTAAGATCTTGCCACTTTTATGAGGAACATGTCCAGAGAGAGGCCTAATGATCTGAAGGTCCTCAAACTTTCTACCCTTCTGATGGAGCAGCATTGAGAGGAAATCTGCAGGGGGAGATAGCAGGAAGGTGAGAATGAAGCCAAGGGGCCCCAGAGGAGTCCATCTGCCAAGCACACCCCCTTCCACACACCCTGCTTAAAGCCACACCCCACGTTATGCCAGCAGTGCACACATCTTTTATCCCTCCAAGTTATGTGAAACCAAGCCGTATGTTAACACAATGCCACACACCTGAATAAAAACGGGAAAACCTGGACCTCTGCATGTCCAGAACAGATCAAAATATCTTTTGAAGATACCGGGATGACTGGTGAATTTTCTACCTTATTGTATCCTTACAGCCTCAGTCCATATGGGGACTGGACTGTGCAATGCATCGTTTTTGTAATACGGCTTTACTATGGTACTGATCTCTGAGCAAACATACTAAATAAACGGATAGAATTGCATATGGTGGTGCTGTCATGGAAATAAGTCCTTTCTATGCAAATAAAATGAACTAAGTCAGTCCTGTATTTATCAGCTGATTTTCAAACCTCCAAGTGTTGAGTACTCATTTGACTATCCAAACAAAACATTTTACACTATACATGAACATACAGATGTTTGTCCTGTCTTTGTTCCCTTTCTTTTCTGAGTCCTTACAGTCCTGATGTTCTGATACTTCACAGGTTAGCACTAAATTAAATTTGTCCTATACAGATCCTTAGTGTATGTGTGTTCACTGCGTTCCCTCAAATGAACTGTAAGCTTCCTATATGTCATAGATCGTATGAAACACCAATCAAATGACTTAAAAGTGAGAAGTCTTTACTTCTACCTCCAGAAAGATGGAAGAGTTGTATTTTTTCTCTATTTCTCCCATGTGGTACAACAAAAAGCCTTGGACATTATATATAAAACAAACCTAAGAAGATTCTGAAAGGAGGAGAAAAGAAGGCAGACCTTCTAGGAACCTCAGCCCCCAGGAACAATACAGTGGGGAGCACCCTGGTTTATTGTTATTATTAGCCTCATAGATCCCAGTCTTGGAATCAAAGAAGCCAGTAAACTGGAAACAAACAGGGACACAAAGTCCCAACAAAATCTACTCTCTAGCCCTGACCAGTGTGGCTCAGTTGGTTGGGTATCATCCCGCAAAGGGAAAGGTCACTGGTTCAACTCCCAGTCAGGGCACATGGCTCAGTTGCAGGTTGGTCCTCTGTCGGGGCGCATGAGAGGCAACCGGTCATATTTATATTGATATTTTTCTTCTATCTCTTCCTTCCCCTCCCTAAAAATAAATAAATAAAATCTTAAAAACAAAAACAAACCTATTATCTCTAGCCAGAAGACCTGGCATCAAAAAGCAGTTTAACAATGCAAAAAACTTTAAGTCAATAACTGTTCTACTCTAGCCAAAGCCACAGAAAAATACTGTGGCCCTATCTCCACCCTGCCAGCAAAGGTAGTGTGGGGTGCCAAGACTTCCATTCTCAACAGCCTGTGAGAAGGCATCAAGAATGAAACATAGATACCACTACAGATCTTACAAACATCAGAAGGATAACAAAAGAAAACTGAAAACAATGCTACACGTGTAAATGTGAAAATGTAGATGAAAAGGACAACCTCCTCAAGAATACAAACCACCACAACTTACTCAATATGAAATTAAAAATTTAAATAGCCTTAAACTAAGATAATTAATTTCATAATTTAAAAAACCCTACAAAAGAAATCTCCAGGCAGATGGATTCACTGGAGAATTCTACAAAACAGTTAAAAAAGGATTAACACTAATTCTACACAATCTCTTTCAGAAAATAAGAGAGAAAAAAATACTTCCCAATTGATTTTGTAAAGCTAGTATTACTCTGATCAGAAAACTGAACACATACATACACACACAAACACACACACACACTCACACTCATACTATAGGCCAATATCCCAACTCGTAATTTTTAACAAAACGTTAGCAAAAAGAATTTTCAAGGGCAGGGAAGTTTCAGAGTTGAGAAAAGAAGATTAAAGATAGCAAAGAGATAATGCCTCTAAATTATGATTAGTTTGTGCTGGCAAGAAACATATAGTATATAGAAGATCCAGTCAAGATGGCAGTGTAGGCAGACATGGGTCACCTCTTTACATAACCACATCAAAATTACAACTAAAATATAGAACAACCATCAGCCAGAACCATCAGAAATCAAGTTGAATGGAAGGCTGACAACTATGGAATTAAAGAAACCACGTCCAATAAGACACAGAATGGGCTAGCCTCTCAACCCACATATAGTGGATTAAAAAAATTTCAGGAGGGAGATACAGGGAGAGAGGAGTCCCAAACCAGACCCCCTGGGCCAGGGTTCCAGTGCCAGGAAGATAAGTCCCCACAACTTCTGACTGCAAAAGCAAACAGGGATTGAATGAGTGGAAGAAACTGCTGGAGCCCCAAGCAATTCATCTTAAAGAACCCACACATGGACTTATCTGCTGAGACTCACTCCCTCTGACCTCCAGCACTGGGGTACTGGGGTACTGGGGTAGCAGCTTGAAAGGTGCCAGTGGTAGACAGGGAGGAACTGAAGTGTCTGGGCATCAAGGCGAACAGAGGCCATTGTCTGTTTTCTATCCCCACCTGGCCAAGCCTGCAAGCTGATGCCATATCTGAGACTCCATTAGCCTGGCCAGCACACTGACCAGATTTGGAGATCCACAGAGACTCCACCCTACTCAATTTATGGGCCCACCCAAGCTGTTTTTCCATATGAATGGCTGATCTTCACTCTTGCTGCACAATTTCCTAAATCCTTTCAAACAAGCAATAGCTGTCTCAGTGAGCTCCAGGCCTGGCACTAGCAGCAGCGAGCCTAGGTCCATGGCTTGGCTTCAGCCGGGAATCTCCAAGCCCAGCACAAGTAGCAGCATCTCAGATTGCTTTACAGTTCAGGAAGGGTGCCGTGGGGAAATATGGGGAAAGGGAAGCTGATCTTGGCCTGCACCACCTGAGGAACCCCCGGACCAACACATGCAGTGGACAGCGACAGACCACGCTGGAGCATCACCCTGCCCCCCTGCACAGCTGATCCTTAATGGAGGGCGCAGGTTGGTGGGCAGTGGTCACAGCCAGTCCTTGCAGCTGACTGGCCTGGGTAAATTCCTCCCATTGATCTGCCAACAGCCACCAAGGCTCAAGTGCAAAAGGAGGGTGTACTTAGCCCACATGAAGGGTGCACCTTCACTACCTCTCACTCAAGAGGGGAGGTTGTGCCACTGGACCCTATAAGACACTTACTACATTAGGCCACGCAACCAAGCCACGGAGTCAAAGAAGCTCTACCAAACACATAGAAACACATACAAGGAGGCTGCCAAATTGTGGGGGCAAAGAAATATGGCTCAAATGAAAAAAACAGAACGAAGCACCAGAAAAAAACAAAACAAAACAAAAATTAATGAAACAGAGCTAGGCAACCTATCAGATGCAGAGTTCAAAAAAGTGGTGATCAGCCCTAGCTGGTGGCTCAGTGGATAAGGCACCGGCCTGCAAACCCAAAGGTCGCTGGTTTGATTTCCAGCCAGGGCACATGACCAGGTTGCAAGCCAGGTCTCCTGCCAGGTCCACAGCTGGAGGCAGGTGAAAGGCAACCACACATGGATGTTTCTCTCCCTCTCTGCCTCTCTCTCTGAAAAACAATAAAAATCTTTTTAAAATAAGTAAATACAAATAAAAAGTAAATAAAAACAAAAACAAACTAAGCAAACAACCAGAACAGGAGAATCATAGGTGTGGAGATCATTTGGAGGGTTATTAGCTGGGAAGGGGGAGGGAGAGAAAGGGGGGAAATGATGCAGGGGATTAAGAAGCATAATTGGTAGGAGCCAAATAGACAGGAGGATATTAAGAACAGTATATGAAAGGATGAAGCCAAAGAAATTACATGGACGACTCATGGACACGAACTAAGTGGTGGGATATGGGGGTTGCTGGTGGGAAGATGGGTACTGGGCAGAGGGGAGCAAAGGGGAAAAAATTGGAACAACAGAATAATCAGTAAAATCTCCTTTAAAAAAGAATTCAGCAATATATAATATATTATATATATATATATATATATATATATATATATATATATATATATGCCATGACCAAGTGGGATTTATTCTGGGGATGCAATGCTAGTTTAATATTTGAAAATTCATTCAATCCACCAGATAAACTGACAAAAGGAAAAAAGATAACATGATCATATCAACTGAAGTAGAAAGCCATTTGACAAGATACAATCACCATTCATATTAAAAAAAATCCTCTCAGTAAAAAAGTATGAAACATCCTCAACTTGATAAAAAGCATCTTCAAACTTAAACCTAATGTTATAATCAATGACAACAAAAAATCAAGTGATTTCCCCCTAAGATCAGGAAAAGGCAGCAAGGATGTTTACTCTGAGCACTGATTTCCACATTTTATTGGAAGTTGTAGGCAGTGAAATGAAGTGAGAAAAGGAAATAAAAGGCACATGAATTACAAAGAAAGAAGAATCTGCCCCTATTTGCAGATCATGTGATTGTCTTTCTACAGATAATCCCAAGCAAGCCACAAAAAATTTTCTAAACTAACAAGTTCAGCAAAGTTGCAGCATACAAGGTAAACACATGGAAATTAATTACATTTTTATATAATAGCAATGACCACTTGGATACCAAAATTAATAATACAATACCATTAATACTTAAAATTAAATACTTAGGTATAAGTCTAACAAAACATGTACAAAATTATGTGCTGTAAACTATGAAAAGCTGGAAGAGAAATCAAAGAAGATGTAAGTAAATGGAGAAATCTACTATGTGTGTTGATTAGAAGATTCCATACAGTAAAGGTGGGAATTCTTCTCAAATTGACATACAAATTTAACAAAATTCCTCTCAAAATTTCAGGAAGATTTTTGGTGGGCATACACAATATTATTCTAAAACTTAAATGAGAAGGCAAAAAAAAAAAAAAAAAAAAAAAAAAAAAAAAAAAAAAAAAAAAAGAGGGAGAGAGAGAGAGAGAGAGAGAGAGAGAAGAGCCAAAACAATTTGATACATGAGAATAAAAAGGGAGTAATTAGTCTATCCAATTTTAAGACATTATATAGCTAGAGTAATTAAAACTATGTGCTATTGGCAGGCAGAAAGATAGACATTGAGATCAATGGAACAGAATGGAGGACCAAGAAATAGACCCCTAAAAAGTATGTCTAACTTCTTTTTGATAAAGGTACAAAAGCAATTGAAGAAAAGATAGTCCCTTTAACAAAAGTTACTGAAGCAATTGGATAACTATAGACATAAAAATAAATCTCGACTTAGGTCTCACTCTTATACAAAAAAATTAACTCAGAATGGAGCATGCAGTTAAACAAGTCTTTTACAAAATGTTTAGATAAAAACAGAGGAGAAAATCTTCACAACTCAGGACTAGGCAGGCTATTAGACTTGACACTGAATATCAATAAATTAGACTTCATCAAAATTAAAATCTTTCGCTCTGTTAAGAGGAGGAAAGGCAAGCGACAGAATGAGAGGAAATAGCTGCAAACTTCGTATCTGAAAATAGACTAGTATTCAACATGTATAAAAACAACCTCCTTGAACTCAACAGTAAAAAATAAAATTCAACTGGAAAATAGGCAAGACAATTGACAGCAGAGGATCTAGATGGTGAGCCAACACATGCAAAGATGTGCAATATCATTAACCGTTAGGAAAATGCAAATTAAAATAATAATGAAATATCATGAATACCTCTCAAGAGTGTTTAAAATGAGAAATAGAATGGAAGAATCCTAAATAATTTATGAAGATACTTCCTCCTCAAAGACATAGAGCTTAACTTAGAGCCCTGTGGAAGTGGGCTGTGCTAAGGACTTGTTTCTGAAGGGCGAATTAGCTATGGCGGGTGGGCAGGGAAGGTGACTTGACCATGGAGAAAACTGGCAGGTTCCTCTCACCTCCTGACCCAGGTTAACACCATCAGGCATATTGATGGCATGTGCTCTGATATGATGTGACGGGAATGGCTCTTCACATTGGTGGTGGTCCTCCCCAGTGCCATTACCCCAGTCTGACACTGAGAAACACAAAATAAGCCCAAAGTGAAGGCTATTTCACAAAATAGCTGGCTGGCATGTTTCAGGACTCTTAATGCGTCCCAAACAAGAAAAGTCTGAGAAACTGCTACAGACCAGAAAAGGCTAAGGAGACAAGACAAATAAAAATAATATGGTGCCGTGGGTGGCATACTCAAATAGGGAGCAACTATTGAAATATGAACAAGCTGGAGTTTGGCTGAAAGTAAGGGGTCGATGTGGTCCTCAGTGTGTGACAAAGGTACCACACAAACATAAGATGTTAACCACAGAGGAAACTGAGTGAGGAACCCAAGTTCTCAGTTATTTCTTGATTTCTTTCATGGAACTCCATACTATGCTTGCAACTTTTCTATCCAAACCTATTCTAAAGTTTGATGTCTAACAAAATAATGTGTAAAGAACAGTGACATCATCAAATGCTGGTGAAGATGCAGAGAAACTGGATCCCTCATCCACTGTTGAATGGAATGTAAAATGGTACAGCCACTTTAGAAGACGTTTGGAAGGTTTAAAAAATATATATGTATATGCAACCAGTACATAACCCAGCAACCGCTTTCCTGAGCATTTATTTATCCCTGTGACATGAAAACTTAAGTTCATGCAAAAACTTGAATGAGAATGCTTGTAGCAGTTTTTTTTTTTTTTTTTTAAGATTCTATTTATTACTTTTAGAGAGAAGGGAAGGGAGAGAGGCAGAGAGGGAGAGAGACATCAATGTATGGTTGCCCTTCACCTGCCTCCAGCTACAGACCTGGCTGGAGACCTGGTTCGCAACCTGGTTATGTGACCTGGCTGGGGAATCCAACCAGCGACCCTTGGGTTCGCAGGCCGGCCCCTTCATCCACTGCACCACCAGCCAGGCTGTTTGTAGCAGTTTTATGTGTCATAGTGACCAACTGGAAATGACCCAGATGTCCTCCATTGTGTGAATGGCTAAAAAATCAGGGTACATCCATTCCATGGAATATCGCTCAGGAATAAAAAGGAACGAACTACTGTGCATGTGACAACCCCTGGATCAATCTCCAGACATTAGGTTGAGTGAGAAAAAGGCCAGTCCCAAAGGGTTACATACTGTATGATTCCATTTGTAGTAATCTTTTTGAAATGATAAAATATAGAAATTGAGAAAGGATTAGTGATGTCCAGGGATTAGCAATAGGTGGTTGAGGAAAGGAAGTGGATGGGGCTATAAAAGAACAACATGCCAAATCCTCACCATAGTGGATGTGGTATGTCTTTGCTGTATCACTGTCAATATCCTGGTTATGATATTGTACACTGAGTTTTCAGTTAATGTCATCCATGGGTTCTGCAACTAGAAGTGAAATGACATATAGCAAAACCAATTTTACCAAAGGCTAATTGATATAAATAAGAGTCAAGTTCCTGCCCTGGCTAGTAGCACAGTGGATAAGGCGCCGGCCTGAGAACCCAAAGGTTGCAGGTTCGATTCCCCAGCCAGGGCACATAACCAGGTTGCAAACCAGGTCTTCAGTCAGGTCTGTGGCTGGAGGCAGGTGAAACGCAACCATACATTGATGTCTCTCCCTCTCTGCCTTTCTCCCTTCCCCTCTTTCTAAAAATAATGAAATAAAATCTTAAAAAAAAAAAGAGAGTTAAGTTCCTAAGGCATCTTTTCAATATTATAATAAAGTGACAATGAACTAAATGACATTATTTGAGGACCTGCTGTACTATGATGTGAAAAGAGGTTATCACAAGGGTTAATTAAGTGAAAGGTACATAGGATCTCTCTACACTATTTCTTACAAATATATGAATCTACAACTATCTCAAAAAGTTAAAAAAAACTGACAAATGCCAAACTAAGACACCTTCAAAATTATGTCCCAGATTTCATGGGTCTCTTAATGTTAACAGGAATCACAGAAATCTAAATATTTGTAGCTGCTCAAGCCCCTTCCCTGCAAGCATGGCACCAAAAATATTATATGGGAAACATCAGGAAACATTCAGAGGAGAAGAAAATTGACAGTAATAGAAAGAAACAAGAAGGAAAAGGGGAATGAAAGTAGTAAGGAAGCAACATTAAGAAACACTTGTCCTTGGCCTCTAGGGAGCAACTGCTCTGAGAAACTGGTCACTTGTCCTGGGAGCTGGCATTGCTAAGAAGTTCTGAAATCTTGTCGAAACATCTTAAAATCTGCAATGTATAAAAAAGTACACTTTGTATGTCTTCTGTCACCTAAAGTGAATTAGATTTTTCTGAAACCAGTAAAAATGAGGAGAAGCGTACAGTATACTGTGATGAGCACAGCCAGAGGTGGGCAGGCAGCAAGAATCAGGTTTAAGTGCATTTTCTGCCACTTGGTGACTATGTGGCCTTAGGCATTTAATTTCATCTTTATTAATATCAGTTTCATAATCTGCAGAATAGAGCTAATTATGCCCATCTGCTGGGATTTGTGTAAGATTAAAGATGATGAGGGATGTGAAGCATCTAGTCCTGTGCCTAGCCCAGAATCAAGTCTCTTATTTAAACAGCTTTTAATTATGGTTGAAGGATGCAACGTGATTTTCTAGCTAGACTCCTGAATGGAACCTGAAGGCCATCATTCAAAGAAGAATTCAAAAATGTGCTGAGTTGCATCAATCAACCTCTTTGGACTAGGTTGATAATCTCTTAAATTGTGCGAAGAATAAGTCACATTATGTTTAAGAAGTTCCAGCATGTTTGTTATAAAACCAATTTTATTTTCCTAGAGTCATTTCCTGCAATGATGTGGCATCATTTATTCAAGGGGTAGTCAGCATTTTCTCCCTAATCAGATCCAAAAGGAATCATGAATATTTATAAGATGACACTTAAAATGTGTTAAAAAAAATACAGCTCTTTCTGGTGTCTCAGTGGATAGGCAGTGGCCTACAAACCCAAAGGCCATTGGTTCCATTCCCAGCCAGGGCACATAACCAGGTTGCAAGCCAGGTCTCTAGCTAGGTCCCCACCTGGAGGCAGGTGAAAGGCAATGATACACTGATGTTTCTCTCCCTTTCTTCCTCTCTCCCTGCCCTTCTCTCTGAAATTAATGAATAAAATACATACACACATAAATTGTAAACAAAACAAAACTGTAGCCTCAATATATTTTGCTTAAAACCACAGGGATGCCTTTCTGACAGATTCCCATACAAACTAGTTTAAATATGTGCTCTATTTTTTTTTAAAGCTCTGTCTTAAAGATAGAACAATTTGAAAATTATAAAGAATAATGACTACAATGAATAGAAGCATATCAACTACATGAAACCTATGAGTTCAGAGAATATATTTGCAAGCCATAGATCAAAGAACTTATACACAGAATATACACCACCAATAGTAAGACAAACAGTGTAATAAAAAATGCATAAAAGATTTGAACAGATGTGTAAATGACCAATAAATCTACACAAGGATTGTCAAAGCTTCATTTTTCATCAGGAAGAGATGAGGTAAAAATCTCAATGAGCTATTATTTCATACCCTCTAGATAGATGAAACCAAGTGTTGACAAAGATGTGGGGCAACTGGAACTTTCGTACATTGCAGGTAGGAATGCAAGAGTACAGCCACTTTGAAAAGCAGTTTGGCAGTTTCTTATAAAGTTAAGTCTTCCCTAACTGCACAATTAGCAATTAGACTCCTACATATCTACACAAGAGAAGTGAAAGCATGTTTCCACAAAGAGACTCATATACAAATGTTCTTAACAGCTTCATTTGTAGTAGCCAAAAATGAAACACACTGCATTAATAGACCAATGGATTAAAAAACTGTGGTATGTTCATAAAATGAAATGCTACTCAGTAATGAAAAAGAAACTGTTGATACAAGTAACAACATAGATGAATCTCAAAAACATTTAGCTGTGCCGAAGAACCTGGAAACAAAGAGTATAGTGTAATTCCATTTATATTGAAGCCTAGAATAGGCAAAACAACTACTAACAGAAAGATCTGTGGTTGCCTGGAGAGGGAAATGGAGGTGTTGATTGATTACAAAGAAAAGCCTTTGGGGGTGGGGTGGGAATAGAAATGTGCCATATCTTGATTGTAGTGGTGTTATATAGTAAGTTATACATTTGTCAAAATGGGCACAGTAGAGTTTATATAAATTATGCTTCAATAAAGTTGGTTTAAAAAATCTAAGTCAATAATGATTCTTCAAAATCAAGCAACAAATAATTCTTATTACACACCTTTGGAAATTGCTAGGGCACCAATTCATTATAATAAAAATTGATTAAGAAAATGTATTAAGCATTTATATTGCTTTTCCCAAGATAGCCAAATAGTTGAGATAAAGTTCTATTTTATAGAAGGATGAAAATTAATACAGTTGGAAGGAATGGCATTTTACAATGTCTAAGAACTAATGGCTGTCAAAGGATAGCGGAAACAATTAAGTGAAAGGCTGATAGGAAATGTCATAATGGATCAAATTTCACATCACTAAGGATGGAACAACCAGGTATGGTGTACCTCCTGATGCAATATAAACTTGAATCTATTTGGAACCTTAGCTCTATAAGTGTATAGCAAACAAAAAGAAGGAAAACTTTAAATAGCAGCATGAGAAAAGAAGCAGACAAATATAAAGTTCTAGACATTTGAAAAGACAAGTGGTCTAACTTTTTATTTAAGATAGGTATGTAGTATTTCTGGGAGAAATTGCATGATGTCTGGGGTTTGTTTTAAAATTCTCTAGTAAAACAAATGAACAATATTAAAAACTTTTGAAATCTCAAAACTAGATGATAGGTACATAGGGATTCTCTATATTGTTCTCTTTATTTGTATGTACATTCAAATACTTAGACAATAAAAAGTGAAGGAAAATGTATGGCTTTAGGAGAAAAACTTCAATTATCTGGGAAATCAAGTTAATTGTTTGATGATGGCAAACAAAATATGTATCCCCAATATGTTTCTTTCTTCAGTCTAATTTTATTTTAAGTCAAGGTAGTGTATGTACATGGTTTAAAAATCAGAAAGCACTATAAAACATAATAATTACCTTCTCTTCCTTGGTTCTTTTCTTCTAGACATTGCTTACTAATCCTCCAATGCCAACATCTATGGTCCTTTATCTTGGGCCAGTTAATTTCTCAAGAGAGAAACCTTCTCTGATCCTTTTCTAGAGTGGGCAAAAAGGTGGGAAAGAATCAGTTACCTGGTTGCCAGAGTGGGGATAGGATTATCATATACTTTATTCACAAAAATACTTGCTGCTTCCAATGCCCGGGTTTTCCTGGACAGGTTTTTTGTTAGTCCCTTTATCATAGGCATCTATGAATCTCTTTGCCCAGCTAAGTCAGTTGCTACTCACACATCAACTTTTCATTAACCTTGGTCATCATTTATTCATTTGACAAGTAATTTATTGAGTACCTGCAATGTGATAAGTAATTTTCTAGCTGCTTAGAATATATCTAAGCTTAGAATTCATCAGTGAACAAAACAAGCAGGAGACATAATATTGGATATTAGAGGAGGGAAAGATAACAAGTATTGGAGGAGAATTTGGATTGTAATTTTAAATAGGGTAAAGGAGTGGGCTGAACTTAAAAGGTGACATTTGAACAAAGACCTGAAAGAGGAAGGGATTTAGCCATGTGGATATATTTAGGGACAATCCCATTTAGCTGATGACTTTTGTCTGTATGGATTCTTTTTTTTTGTCCTTGTAGTATATATCTTTTCATTCAGTTCTGTCATGTTAGTGGGGTTTAGGAAGAGAATGAACATAAATGTTGATGTGCTCAATCCAATACATTTAATGAAAGGCAACTTCTACCAATTTCACCCTTTATAACCTACTGTATATTTCCTCTCCTTCTCAAATTGACTAGCATCAGAAGTCAATGATTACTATTTGTTTACTGTAACATTGAATTCATAAACCATTAAAAATAAATAATTAACAAGTCATTAGAGTTGAATACTTCAGTAACCCCCTATTAGAAATGAACAGATACAGAAGACAGAAAATCAGCAAGAACAACACCATCAAACAACTGTGTATTATGACCATCTATATATCGACTACTTCATGTAACAAAAACTAAGTACATTCTTCTCAAGTTCACATGAAGCATACACCAAGATAGACCACATTGTTGGCTATAGAACACACTTTAACAAATTAAAAAATACAAAGACCACACAATGTCTATTCTCACACCACAATGAAATTATACCAGAAATTGATAACAGAAATATAGGTGGAAAATTCCCAAATACATGGAGAGTAAGCAATACATTTAAAAATAACACATGGGTCAAAAATAATATCAAGAGAAAGTTAAAATATTTTGAGATAAATAAAAAGAAAAACACAACTGATCAAAATTTCCAAGAGAAAGTTAAAATATTTTGAGATAAATAAAAAGAAAAACACAACTGATCAAAATTTCCAAGATGCAGAGACAACAATACTTAGAGGAAAATTTATACCACTGAATGCATATATTAGGAGAGAAGAAAAATATAACATTGATAATTTAAGCTTCCACCTTAGAAAGCTAGAAAAAGTGAACAGAAGAAAAAACAAAAATTAGAGCAGATATTAAGGGTACTGAAAACAAGGTATCAACAGAGAAAAATCAACAAAACCAAAAGCCAGTTCTTTGGGAAAAAAATCAGTAAAATTGATAAGCATCTAGCCTGACTAAGAAAAATAGCAAGAGGACTCATTAATATCAGAAATGAAAAAGGAAATATCACTACAGATCCCATGAACATTAAAAGTGTAATAAAGAAGCCCTGGCTGGTGGCACAGTGGACAAAGCGCTGGCCTGAGAACCCAAAGGTCGCTGGTTCAGTTCCCCAGCCAGGGCACATCAAAAGGTTGCAAGCCAGGTCTCCAGCCAGGTCTGTAGCTGGAGGCAAGTGAAAGGCAACCATACACTGTTGTTTCTCTCCCTCTCTGCCTCTCTCCCTCCCCCTCTCTCTAAAAGATAATAAATAAAATCTTTTTAAAAAAGTGTAATAAAGAAATATTATGAAAATTTCTGTGCCCACAAATTTGATAACCTGGATAAAATGCATCAGTTCCTCAAAAGACACAACCTACCAAAACTCACACCAAGAAGGAAAAAAAACATCTGAATAACTTTTAAAAATTGAAACTATAAGGCCCAGATGGATTTACTGGTGAGTAGCAGCAAATATTTAAAAAACAAATTATACCGATTCTCTATAATCTCATTCAGAGGATGGAGGCAGGCAGAGTACTTCCAAGTTTGTTCTATGAGGCACAAATCCAGACAAAGAGCTTACAATAAAAGAAAATTGAAGACCAATATCTCTTATAAGCACAGATGCAAAAATCCTCAACAAAATATCAGCAAATCAGATCTAACAATGTATAAAAATATACACTTTGATTAAGTGAGATTTATTTCAGATATGCAAGGCTGGTTCAACATTCAATAACAGTAACATAATCAAATCAATAGGATACAAAAGAAACTTCACATGATCACATCAATAGATACAGAAAATACATTTGACAGGATCCAACACTCATTTGTAATGAAAACTCTCAGTAAACTAGAAAAAGTAAGGAACTTCCTTAACTTGATAAAGAATATCTACAAAATACCTACAGCTAACATTGTACCTAATGTTGAAAAACTCAGAGCCTTCCCACAAAGATTGGAAAAAAGGCAAAGATTTATCCTCTCATTGGTGATTTCAACACTGTCCTAGAAGTCCTAAATAATGCAATAAAACAAGAACAGAAAATAAAATGTATACAGAATGGGAAAGAAGAAAAACTATCTTTGTTAGCAGATAATAAGATCATTTATGTAGAAAATGTAGAAAAGAATCTATTTCAAAAATCTTAGAATAACTGATTACAACCAGTTTATACGTTAATATATACAAAAGTCAATCACTTTCCTATGTAGCAATAATGAACAAGTAGAATTTAAAATTAAAAACAGTTACCACTTATATTAGCACCTCCCTCCAATAAAGTAAATACTTAGGTATAAATCTAACAATATGTACTATATTTATATGAGGAAAACTACAAAACTCAGATATAAGATATCGAAAAACTAAATACAGCCCTGGCTGGTGGCTCAGTGGATAGGCACTGAACTGTGAACCCAAAGGTCACTGATTCCATTCCAAGTCAGGGTACATAACCAGGTTGCAAGCCAGGTCTCCGCCCAGGTCCCCAGCTGGAGGCAGGGGCTAGGCAACCATACATTGATGTTTCTCTCCTTTCTTCCTCCCTCTCTGCCCTTCTCTCTAAAAATAATGAATAAAAATCTTTTTAAAAAACCAAATAACTAAATAAATGGGGAGATAGTTTGTGTTCATGGAGAGGAAGGTTCTCTATTGCCAAAATGTGAATTTTTACCAACTTGAGATTCAATGCAATGTCAATCAAATTTTCAGCAAATTATTTTGTGAATATAAACAAATTGATCCTGAAGTTTATATGGAGAGGCAAAATACCCAGGAATATTGAAGAACAATGCTGGAAGATAGAAACTATCCACTATCCAATTTCAAGACTTAGAATTAAGCTACAGGAATCAAGACAGTGTAGTATTGGCAAAAGAATAGACAAATAGATCAATGGAACAGAACAGAAAACATGGAAACAAGACTCATAAATAGAGTCAATGAGTCTTCAACAAAGGAACAAAGACAATACAATGGAATAAAGACAGTCTTTTAAACAAATGGTGCTGGAATAACTGGACATCCACATGTTAAAAAAAAAAAAAAAAAAAGGATCTAGGTACAGACCTAGCTCTTCATAAAAATTAACTTGAGCCCTGACTGGTAGCACAGTGGATAAGGTGCTGGCCTGCGAACCCAAAGGTCGCAGGTTCGATTCCCCAGCCAGGGCACATAACCAGGTGGTAAACCAGGTCTCCAGTCAGGTCTGTGGCTGGAGGCAGGTGAAACACAACCATACATTGATGTCTCTCTCCCTCTCTGCCTCTCTCCCTTCCCCTCTTTCTAAAAATAATGAAATAAAATCTTTAAAAAAAAATTAACTTGAAATGGATGACAGAGCTAAATGCAAAAAATGTATAAATATATAAAGCTTCTAGAAGATAATATAGGAGAGAATCAAAAATGACTATGGATCTAGTGATTATTTTTTTAGATACATCACAAGTATAATCCACACACAGAAAATTGATAAGCTGATTTCATAAAAAAATATGTTCTATGAGACACACTGGAAGAAAATATTTGCAAAAGACTTGTGTGATAAAGGACTATTTAAAATATACAAAGAACTCTAAAAACTCAACAATAAGAAAACAAACAAGCAAATTAAAAAATGGACCAAAGACCTCCCCAAAGAGGGATTCAGGTGACAAATAAGCACATGAAAAGATGAACATCATATGTTATTGGAGTAATCTTAAAAGACATCTTGGCATTCTTACAAAATTAAACATACTCTATCACACTACTTGGCACTTTCCAAAGAAGTTAAAAACATATCCACACAAAATTCTGCTCACTAATGTTTATAGCACCTTTATGCTTTTCCCATTTTTTTAAAAAGATTTTATTTATTATTTCCAGAAAGAGAGGAAGGGAGAGAGGTAGAAACAGACAGAAACATCAATGTATGGTGGCCTTTCACCTGCCTCCAGCTATGGATCTGGCTGGAGACCTGGCTTGCAACCCGGTTCTGTGCCTTGGTTGGGGAATTGAACCAGCGATCTTTGGGTTTACAGGCTTGGTGCCTTATCCACTGTGCTACCAGCCAGTGCTTCTTTTCTTTTCTTTTTAAAAAGATTTTACTCATTTTTTTTAGAGAGAAGGGCAGGGAGGGAGAAAGAAAGGGAGAGAAACATCAATGTATGGTTGCCTTTCACCTGCTTCCAGCTGGGTACCTGGCTGGTGACCTGGCTTGCAATCTGGGCATGCGCCCTGACAAGGAATCAAACCATCAACCCTTGGGTTCATAGGTCATTGCCAACATAGCACATTTATTCTTTTTTAGCATCTTTATTCTTAAATGCTAAAACTTGCAGGAAACCAAGATGCCCTTCCATAGGTGAATAAATGAATAAACTGTGTTCCAACCTGACACTGTACTATTATTCAGCACTAAGTGGAAATGAGCAATTAAGCCATGAAAAGACACGAAGAAAACTGAGCCCATCTGAAAAGTGTACATACTGTATGATTTCAACAATATGACATTCTGGAGAAGGCAGAACTATGGGAACAGTGGAAAGAGCAATGGTTTCCAGGGGTTGTGGGGCAGAGCGGGGAAAGATGAACAGACAAAACAGTTTTTAGGGCAGTGAAAATACTCTGTGTGATTCTAGAATGGTAGATACACACCGTTTATATTTGTCCAAATCCACAGAATGCAGAACACCAAAAATGAACCCTAAAGAGAACTATGAACTTTGAATCACCATGACATGTCCATGTAGGTTTATCAATTGTAACAAACGCACCACTCTGGTGAGGGATGCAGATAATGAGGAGGCTGTGGACCTAAAATTACTCTAAATAATAAAGTCAGTTTTTAAAAAACATCCAAAATGTTGGGGATCCTAGAATGAAATGCAGACTTTGAAAAATGAATCTGTGTTGCAAATGTGCAGGGCATAACCTCACCAAAGGGGAGTGGAGAAAAAAGTTACTTGAGTAACTTTGGTGTTTTAACTGAAAACTGGAAGGCTAAAGACAAAAAGAATTGTACAACAAACACTGTATTCTTGTTGGAAAACTTGCTTTCTCACAGAGGTACAAAGTAGCAATTCTGAAATTATGTGTGTATGAGGGCTAAACAAATATGTAAATAAATTCTGGATAATGGAAGCCAAATTCCTCACTGTCAGAGGAAGAAGTTAGAATTTGGCTGAAGAGGTGGCTAGAGCACAGGGTGCTACATTGAAGTTGGAAATATCAGAAAGAACTCATTTGTTTTAGAATTATACAGATCTAGGCCCTGGCTGGAGGCACAGTGGATAAGGCACTGGCCTGCGAACCCTAAAGTTGCTGGTTCGGTTCCCAGCCAGGGCACATAACCAGGTTGCAAGCCAAGTCTCCAGTCAAGTCTGTAGCTGGAGGCAGGTGAAAGGCAACCATACATTGATACCTCTCTCCCTCTCTGCCTCTCTCCCTTTCCCTCTCTCTAAAAATAATGAATAAAATCTTTAAAAAAAAAGAATTATACAGATGTATAGAGAAATACATAAAGAATATGTGTGTAAACATGGCTTAGCACACACACAGGAGTAACTTTGGGAAGTGGTGTTTTAACTGGAGACAGAGACAGTGAAAAGGAAGTAAACAAAAAGAGAAGGAAAGATGGGGACATGTCAAAAGGATACAGATGCTAAACTGAAAAAGCCCCCAATGGCCAAAGCTGGAACAATTCGAGGGAATAAACAGACAAACGACAAATAGATTCTAATCCAAAGAGTAAAATAAACATCCCTGAGTCTATACTGATTGTATTGGTTCAAATTATATCCCCTCAAAATTCATATCCACTGGAATGTTACAAGGTGACTTATTTGGAAATAGGATCTTTTTAGACATACTTAGTTAAAAATTTGAGATGAAATCATCCTGGGTTTAAGGTGGGCCCTCAAGTCTAATGGCTGGTGTTTTTTTGAAGAAGAGAAAAGGACAAAGAGACACAAGCAGAGAAGAAAATGGTGAGGTGGAGATGGAGGCAGAGATTAAAGTGATGCGAGGGAACAGCTTGTGTTCCCAGCAGCCAACGGAGCCCGGAGGCGGGACAGAGACATCAGATGCCTCTCCCTCAAAGCCTTCTGAAGGAGCCAACCCTGGCAATACCTTCCTTTGAGACTTCTGCCCTCCTGAATTGTGAAACAACATATGCCTATTATTGGAAGCCAGTCCGGTTTGCGACAATTTGTTACGGCAGCCTTAATAAACTATTATATTAGTATATCACCGAGTAAATAAAGGGAAGAGAAGGGACAAATCCCCCTTATAGAATCATTTCAATAGGTGTAAATAACCCTTTTCCCAGAAGTGAACTTTAATTCCTCTCGCCTTGAGTGTGGGCTGGACTTGGGGACTTGCTTCCAAAGAATAGAATACAGGAAGAGAAAAACAGTAACTCGAGAAAAATAGGGACTCTATAGGAAGCTACCCCACTTAATCTAGTGGTCAAGGTTACTATCACTAGTAACAAGTCATGCTGATAGTGTGCAGTAAGAAGGGCATTTCAGCTGGCTGGTAGCATAGTGGATAAGGTGCCAACCTGCAAACCCAAACGATGCTGGTTTGATTCGCTAGCCAGGGCATATAGTGAGGCTGAAAGCCAGGTCTCCAGCCAGGTCCGTAGCTGGAGGCAGGTGAAAGGCAGCCATACATTGATGCCTCTTTCCCTCTCTAAAAATAACTTTAAACAATAAATAAAAATTAAAAAAGAAAAGGAAAAAGAAGGGCATTTCAATCGCTTCTGGGCCTTTTGGCTAAGAAAGGCATTTCATTTCCATTGTCTTCGTTCCCCAAACCCGTCGCCTCAGTCTAATCATGAGAACACATCAGATGAACCCAAATTGATGGGCATTCTACACAATAAGTGACCCTTTCAAATGGTCATGGTCATAAAAAAGCAAAAAGAAAAGGACAGAGAAACTGACACAGATCAAAGGAGGCTAAGGAAACATGCTGAATGAAAACAATGTGGGATCCTAGATTGAACCCTGGCACAGAACAGGGACAGGAGTGGGGAAACTGATGGCACTGAACACACTGTGAATGAAATTCAGTTAATGGGCTGTACCAATGCCAGGGTCTTGGTTTTGATGAATGGCATGGTTGATGGAGCTGTTAACATTAGAGGAAGATGGATGCAAGATATACGGGAAGTCTCTTTTCTATCTTTGCCACATTTTGGTAAACCTAAAATTATTCCAAAATAAAAAGGGTTTTTAAAAATACAACTGTGAGAAAAAGATCTAGAAGCCAGTCAGCACATTTTCTACCCCAACTTTCCACCTGCGGTTTTACTTCCTTTGTGAGATGGAAGAGAATCTTGACTCAATTTCTGTTTGCCTCCTCCTCCTCCCCCACCCTCTTTCCCAAGCTAATAAATGAATTTAAAAAAAATAAGAAAGTAAATGAAATGAATGAGTAAACAGGAACAAACAAATAAACAAAGAGATAACTTACAGTAGGTTAAGGGCATCCAGCAGTTTGGTGGGGACAATTAGAAAGTGTAAATATTTAGCGTTCACAGCTTGCCCCCCACAATGGCAACAGTCACACCAGCACAGTGTTTTAAAAAGAAAGTTCAATATTTATTCTGGCTTCCTGGTCCCTCATCCACCAGGGCTCCTTGCACAGCTGGCTTTCGAATGGAGCCAAGGTTTCCTCTATCGGCCTTCTGACTTCCCACTCCACATGTGTTATAGGTAAACAATCCACTGGCTTGCACTCCATCTGATTGGCACTCAAGGAAGAAAAGCATGGTCTGGGGACAGGGAGCAGGTCTAATCTACTCTTGGCTATCCACAGGAGGCTGTTGTGCAGACAGATGCACTAGATAAGGAAAGTGAGTACTCTTTGTAAACCTGAAAACACCACAGAATTGTCAGGTGCTGTTATCGCTGTTATTCCCTCTGTGCCTTGATTCTCTCGAGACTGTAATGATCTCCTTGTGCTTGCCCAGCAGGCTTCCAGATGAACTTCACAGACACCTAACTCATAGCAAGTTGGCCTGAGTTGATTTCCCAGCCCCTGCAGCCCTGGACTCTGTGGCTTCAGGCACTTGATAGCTATGACTTTGAGCTCAGCCCTACACTCTTCTATTCATTTAGAAAACTTAATTCAACTGCAGGGCAGGTCTGTGCTAGGTATAGGAACAGAGATAAATAAGGCAAAATCCCTAACTAGAGCAGTACCTAACTGCTCTTGGCTGCTGGCTCGCTTTAGTTCGGACCCCATCTGTGGATCCTAGTTTAGCTTTTCCTCTCTTCTCCAACATCAGGCTTGATCCATCCACATTACCTAGGAGGTGATCTGCTTCTCCCATTGGGCTTTGGAATCCCTAATTTCAAGCCCTCTTGGGCATGGTGACAGTGCAGGGGAGAAGATGTGGTCGTGGTATTCCATGCTCCTTGATAATTCTTAGCCTTGGGGATTCAAGAGTCCAGCAGTGTTGGCTATCTACCCTCCTGCCTGGACATCAGGCATCTAGGGTTGCTTGCTGCTTTTCTTCCTAACCCCTTGGTACCTCCTGTCCACCTGTTGAGACATTCTACTCTTTTCACAGGTGCTTTCTCTGACTTCCGGCCTGCACCCCAGCAGCCTTCCATATGCGACCCTGAGCAGTAATGTGCCCTTCAGGTGGAAGGTCCATGCAGCTAGTCTGGCACCTCGCCTCCATCCTTCTTGCTCCCACTATGATGCGGGAACCTACTTCCAGATCAGAGTCCCTCCATGACTTCCAAGAGGGTCCAGCTAAAAATGGTACACAACAGGTCACCTTGGCAAGAGGAAAGCCCTGTCCCAGCTGGGAGAAGCAACACTGCTCAGCACCTTCAGGCATTTCCTCTTTTCCAAGAGCTACAAGAGACACATTCCTGCTCATGTCTGCCGGCCCTCTGTGTCGTGCTAAGCAGTCCAAGCGTCATTTTGAAGCCAAAGTGTTTCATTTTTGGCTTTAACATCTGTATCTTCTATAAAATTTTCTTCCTTTTTTTCTTTTCTTTTTTTTTTTTTTTTCAAGTGGGGATAACCTGAGAACAGTTCTCCTGGTCCAGAGGTTGGCAGAGATGAGCAGCATCGGCTGGCAACGGTTATAGGGAGCATGGCTTTCCTTTTAGTGTGCAGCAGCTCAGTCCCAGCTGGGCAGGTGTCAATCCCCTTTGTCCTCAGAGCCGGTCACCACCATAAGACAGCAGAGAGCAGGTAGCTCCAAGAACTCTGTGAACATGATCATTTTTGTTATGTGTTCCACAATGCAAAGAAGGCTGGGAGGCTCTCTTGTGGGATTGGACAGCAACTGCTACCTTCTTCATTGCTGCGGCTGAAGCAATGCCCCAGAATTCTGGGGTATGGCTAGTGGCAAGAAAGGAGGACAGGCTGGCCCAGCTGCAAAGAGGTCTGGGTGTCACACATAGTGGAGACTATCCCTCGTGTAGTGCTCTCAGAGATGCTGAAGCCATGAGAATGCAGAACCAAGTGGACCATAAGACCAAGAAGTACTGATCCATCACTGACTCATGGGTACTGGGCTAGAAGCTGGGGTTGTTTTTAACCAAGATGTGAAGGTCCATGAAATGAGAGCAGTGGGAAGCTGATACAAAGACAGATGAATGGAGACTGAAAGATGTTGCTCTCCCTTTTGGACTTCACCTAGCGCCAGGGAGGACTGGATATGTCCGCAGAGTGGTACAGGCTGGAGGCGGGTGGGGATTGCTGGTCAGAAAACTCCATCACTGTCAAGCCCTCTACTAATAGTGCCTGGCGTTGGAAGTGTCTTCTCCCTCCCCTCCACCTCTTCACATCCTTCTCATCATTTGAGGTCCAGCTCAAGACTGATCTCCCTGTATAACATGACCCTTCCTCTGAACTCCCACAACCACTTTGATCCCCACCATGCACCGTGGTGTGTAATTGCTGATGTACTGCATCATAAAGGTTCACATGCTGCCTGCCTTATTCCTGTCTCTGTCCTGGAAACAAGGCACATTGCCTAGGTCCTTTCATGACCCTCCCTGTATCCAGCCTTCTGCAGGGCTTAGTCAGTCCTCAGGAAATGAAGACAGGAATCTAGTTTTAACTGACATTGTCAATGGCCCAGATGGTTCACCAAAAGCCTGGGTGTTGCCTACCTGGCTCCATGCAAATAAAGAAATGTCTGTGGGTGGGAAGATTTCCCTAACGTGTGTCAACTGGTAGAGGCCAAACTTACTACCAGTAGGACAAACACACCATGGGGCTTTCCATAATTAGCAAATTATACTAGATTAGTAGCTCGCAACCTTGAATTCCATTGGAATCATCTGGGATCTTTCAAACGCTCCATTCTAACTCAATTGCTCCAGGATGGGGTCTGAACACTGGTGTGCTTTCAAAGCTCTTTACACTTTAGTGCCCAGTCCCCTTGGATCCAGTTCCAAATGTCTACCCTTTTTTAATAATTTGATTTATGTATCAATTATTTAGGCAGCTCATTATGTGCCAGAAAGAAACAAAGAGGGACATGGTGCTGACCCTCCAGAAACCCACTATTCAGTGTGAGACACTTTCATGGAAATAAATGAAAGTACCAGTAACCCTGAATACCTACACTTGGGAACTAAAGTGATTCAGATAAACCTTTGGATAATACCTTGTTATCTGGGTTCTCACTACTTGCTACCTGAAACCAAATAGGATAAGATAATGTGGGAGTCCTCTCTATGCAAATTTACCATCCAACCTAGCTATAGCTCGAGAACCAAAAAGACTGTGGTGGCACAAGAAAGGTTGTAAGCGCTGTGTAGGAGAATGAGCTGAGAATGAACAGGAAGAAATGGCCATCTAGAGAGGTAAGGGCCCCTGGCCTTGGGATCATACAGCTTGCAACAGTCAGCCTATGTAAAAGGGAAGCTTTCTAGGGTCAATGTGTGTTCGTACACCAATGCTCCACCTCTGCTGGAGGTGTCTTCTTTTCCCACCTTAAGACTTCTGTGTTTTCAGTAGTGGTTCAAAGAAAAGACTGAGAATCTCCCTTGTCTGGCTCAAGTTGGGGTGAGCAGGTGGCCTGTAAATAGAAGAAGGCATGTGGACCGTTCTTTCTGATCAGAAAAACTGGGGGTGTCTGCGAGGAGAAATGGTTATGGAGGAGAGGGCAACAAAGAGACAGTGCTGAGCACTGTGAGACCAAAGTGAAAGACCAAAGTGAAAGCTCGAATTGAAAAGCCCACCATGGGCCCTCTCAAGACTCCAGGAGCAAACTCTCCTGGTGCCCTGCGCCACCTCTGTTTTTACAATGCCTCCTTCCTGGGGCACATGGGTGGTTTGTACAGCTGTGCATCTGTACCCTATCCCCCAGTTGTACCCTATCCCCCAGTCGTACCCTTGACTTTTATATACCTTCAGATATATCAGAGGGTTACTGGTAAGCTGAATTAGTCCATTACACTCTTACCTCATGATAAACAGGATGTCAGAAGAGGCTTCAACAGTCATCTCCTTGCATCCAACCTTTACACAAAATCCAAAATTGACCAATGGAAAGGCCAGCCCTTCTGTAAAATCCTGTGGGTAGAGATTCTTTAGTCTCTACCAGAGGCTGATATCTCATCCCATCTCTCCCTCTGCTATTGCCCCTGGAGCTCAGCCCTCAGTTCTGGGCTTTCAACATGCTTGCATTTTCTGTGGTAATGATGCCTCTTCCCATATCTACCCTTGTCTTCTCTGTTCTCTGCCCCCGCCCCCTTGCTGCAAATTTAAGAATGCTCTGAGTTATGTTGCTCAAAATTATTTCCCAGGCCCTTCATCTGTTGGCCCACAAAGAAGGATCAATAAGAGAGTTCAAGAAAGCCGAAAGCCAGGAGCATTCCCCAGGCTGGACTGAAGAAAGGTTGAAGAAGACCAGGCATAAACCCTTCAGCTCCTTGTCAGCAGCCTTTGATCTGCATGGCAGCTAACACAAAAGTAGAATTTGGCCCTCCAACTGTACAGGACGAGACTTGACAAGGAAATCAGTTTCTCTGACAATTTCAAAAGCCCCGACACTTTCGTCACTTGGCACTTGGCCATGGGGAATGGTGCTGTGGACACATACGCACCCCACCAGAGAAGCCATTTTCCCAAGAAGGACTGGGAGTTCAAGTGCAGGCATGAAGGACAAGCTCTTCCCTGCCCTCCATTAAAGACAGGTGTTGCAGAAACCAGGAGGAGGATGTTGATTGGATTGCTGAAGCAACTTCCTACCTGTCTAGGTTGTAAGGAACTAGGAGGGATTGCCAGGAAGTCAGAGAAAACTGTTTCTTTAAGCCTAAAGAATAAGCATACCTGCTGCTGGTCTTGTAAAGTCAAAGCAAAAGATGATGCAGCTGGCCTTTGGGGGATCGTTCTGCATTCGCTAGGCTACATAGGACTCAGACATGCCTTTGCAGCTCACCCAGCTTGTTTTTAGATAAGCAAACCAGAATACATTGTGATAGCCTTTGGTGATACTCCGATTTTACCATTTGGCTTCCTGAGTGTTCTTGTCAGTTGACTTAACCTCTCTAGGCTGCTTTGTTGGGGATTAAGAACAGACAGCTAAGGTGCTGGGCTTGTGGCTGGTTCAGGACCAGTGCTTAGCAGCGGGACTAGATGACATCTTGAGCGCTCCTGATTAAAATGTCAACTGAAGTGCAGCTCCCTTTCAGGGATGCCGAGGAGGACTCCTGTCAGAGTGAGAAGTGGGTTAAAGGACATCTGAGCTCCCCAGAATCTATGACATTTTTCTATGGTGAAGGGCTCAGAGGAAAGTTAAGTCCAAGAGGATTCTGGAAGCCAGCCTTGATAGGAAGCACTAATTATTCTCCCCCCCCCCCCCAAAAAAAATGAGCCTAAAACTGAGTATGTTGGGAAGATACAATGAGAAAATAAGACACAGTCCTCTCCCTTAGGAAGGCCCTGGCCGGTATTTGAACAGCATGCATGTACGTATCTATTAAGACTCACACTGAACACACTGTGAGAGTAGAGAGGTTGTAGACACTATGTCCGAGTGACCCACACAGTGAATGAAGAGTGAGGGTAGGTGAAAGGAGAAGTGAATCCTGAAAACCAGCTGGCACTGGATGCGTAGCAAGGGTGTTGTCGGCCAATACAGAGTCACCCTAAGTGACCCAGAGGACCAACTGTTGCCGGTCCGATGTCCCAGGAAGCAGATTCTGAAGTGCAGATTAGTGTGAAGGAAATTTATTGGGAATCAACGCCTGTAGGGTGAGGGAAGGAAGCAGAAGGGCTAAGGGGGAACCTGGGCTGCAAGGCAGTAGCAAGGCTTCAACTCACCCTGTAGAGTTGTCCCAGGCTGGGTCATGGGCCAAGTCTTTAAATCCTTGCATGCCCAGTCTACCTCTGGGAAGGTGGCTCGTCCATGGATGATGTCTCTGTTCAGCAAGGGAGACTCCAGGCAGGGCTAACATCTCAGTGCTGCGATCCATAGGCACCCCCAGCAGGTCAGGGGAATAAACCCTTCTATCCAGCAGGGAGATCGGGGCAGTGCCACTCAGCATCAACAACACCTGCTGATCTACACGCCAGAGTTCAGCTGAATTCTACTCTCAGGTAAAGATGCAGAATTTTCCCATGGGAGCCCTCCCATTTCTTCCCTGCATCCTTTTATCCCCTCTCCTTTGAGCATCCTGAGTACCTCAGTATAAATCTGTACTAAGGATTCAGAAGCCTTATTTTTAAGGGTGGTCCTCAGGGACACCATGTATAATTCAAAAGAAAGGACTGTTGGTGGTAGAGTTTCCCTATCGGTGTTATAAGGAACCTTTGCACAGGACTATTAAAATCCAGATTGTTAAAGAGAAATTAAAACCAGAATTCTTCTGCACAAAGCTATGTCATTTGAGGGGATTTTATTTCTCCAGAAGACATGTTCCCTGAACTGTGAGCAGGTTCAAAGTTGGTAAAACTTTTCCATCTGGGGTCAATTCCCATAAGGGGTAATGACAGACTTTAGATGTCTGGCAGACATGAAGATTCGGCCACCTGAGGGTGTGCACTGGTGCTTCTAAACTCCCTTCCACAACACAAAAATAATTATTCCCTGCAGCAGCAGCAACATCATTGCTCCCCACCACAACCACCACAACCTCAGCATTACCACCATACCCACACTACAACCACAACCACATTACCACCATACCCACAGCATTACTACCATACCCTCACCATGGCCACCACAACCACAGCATTACCTCCATACCCACACCATGACCTCCATAATCATGGCATTACCACCATATCCACACCACAACCACCATAACCACAACATTACCATGATAATCACAGCATACCACAAACACAACATTACAGCACAACCACATCATGATCACCACAACCACACCACTACCACTAAACCCACACCATGACCACCACCACAGCATTTCCAACACACCCACACCATGACCACCACAACCACAGCATTACAGCACAACCACACCATGACTACAACTTCAGCATTACCATCACAACCACTATACTCACACCACAACCATCACAACCACCATAACCACAGCATTAGGCCAAGAGAAGGCTTTTCTAATTAAGTAAACTCTCTTTCCAAACTATCAGTGCAATCAGAATTCAATGAAACCAGGCCACTTCTTTTAAGGTTTTGAATTATAGCTGATCTCAAGGTTCACATGCTGGGGGTGTGTGTGGGTGGGTGGGGGGGTGGCATCAATCAAGACACATGAGGGTCAATAGGAATGAAAGAGATAGGGTTATTCCATGCTGGAGAGAATAACCAGGAGAGATCATGGTGGCTCAAAAATGACCAGAGGAATGGAGACCACTTTCTTTAAAGAAGTCTCAAAGAATATGGAAAATTATCATGGGAGGTGGGGGCAGGGGAGGCATATTAGTCAGCTTATCAATTAACAAGCATCACCACTTTGACTTCAGTGTTAGGTCTATACAGGACTTGACAGAAAGGAAAATACAAAGATAAATACTGGGTTGGCCAAAAAGTTCATTTAGTTTTTTCTATAAAATAAAAGATACATTTTTCATTTTCACCAATGACTTTATTGACTTGGATATTTTGAGTATGTTGGTTACCTTGGTATAATTTTGATGGTTTTTAATTAATGTCTGAATTTTATCGCTATCAACTTCAGCTGCTCTGTCCAGCTGTAGAGCATCGTCCAGGGAGAAATCTCCAGCACAAAACTTCACCAACCACTTTTGACACATTTGACCAGTCGCAGCACCTTCTCTATACACTGTACAAGTCTATCTTTGTGTTTCAGTTGCACTTTTACCTTTCTTGAAATAATAGAAATAATAAAGCACAATATGCTGAAAATGTTGCTTATTTTCTTCCACCTTCAATATTAAAATGGCTACACAAAAATTCACTAATTTTGATAAGTTCTTTTTTTTAATGCACGCTGATATGACAGCCGTCACTACCATCTAACAAAATTATTTTGAATGATGTTAAAGACAACTAAGTGCTACTAGAGAGCCATACCAAAAGAAATCCACATGAGCTTTTTGGCCAACCCAGGAAGACACAGGTTGATTTCTGGGAGCTCACAGTCTACTTCAAACTATATTTTAGGCATGAACACTAACAAGGCAAAATGACCACTAACAAGGCAAAAAAAGTCAATGACAATATACAGAAGCTCCAAGAAGCCATGCTATTTTGGAGGATGCAGAACCCCAAGAGGTAGAGAGCCTTCCAACAGAGGAAAACAGTGTAACATAAGCAAGAAACATACCTGGATTGTTCTGGTATCAGTGAGTATAAAGTAGTACACAAATGGGCTAGGCACTGTTTGGGATACTTAAATGCTCACAACTACCATACAATGTTGGTCTTATTATTATTTCCACTTTCCAAATGGGAAAACTGAAGCCCAGAAGCCCAGAAGATGTAATTCACTTGCCCAGGTTTGTATAGCTAGGATGTGGCAGAGCTGAAATTCAAATGCAGACAGTTTTACTCTAGACCAGTGCTAATGATATATAATGTGAGCTACAAATGTTAGCCACATGTGTAATTTTAAATGTTCTAGAAGCCACATTAGAAACAAAAGTAGTAAGAGGTGAAATTGATTTTAATAATATTTTATTTAACCCATATTCCCCTTATACAATCATTTCAACATGTAATCAACATAAAACGTATTAATGTACTAAATCTGGTGTGTGCTTTGTACTTACAGCGCATTCTCAATTAGGACAAGCCATACCTCAGTGCTTGATAGTCACACATGGCCAGTGGATATCTTATTGGCCAATGTAGTGCCAGATCATAGACTGTACCTTTAACTACTGAGTGATGCTGCCTCCACAGGTAGCTGGTTGACCACAGATGGTCTGGGAGTGCCAAGACTAGACAGGTCAACTCGGGGTGGGGGTCAGATGAGGTTTCTAAGGGCAGGTAAAGGAGTAAATGGCTTTTAGAGACCCATTTGACCTAACCTAAAAAAGCAGAGCCTTATATATACTAGGCAAACCTGCGCCCCTCTTGGGCGATCCACTCCTTGGCACAAAGAAATGACTGTGATTTGCGGTTTACGAGAGGTAGCTGGTGGGACAGAGGAAAGCCTTGATGCTGGAGCCCAGCAGACTAGGGTGTGGGCCCTGCCTGCACCACATACCAGTTGTGTGATCTTGGGCAAGTTATTTAATCTCTTTAAGCCTCAGATTCTATACCTACCACTATAAAATGGGAATAATCATGCCAATGCCACAGTGCTATTGTGAGGATTAAACCATGTAATAGATTAAAGCTCTAGCACCGTGCTTGACATGTTGCAAATACTCAAAAATGTGAGCAATTACTGTTACCAGGAGCCCCAAGTTACACAAAGTTCCAAGTTGCTCAGTGATCCATCCCCTGCACACTGCCTTTCAACATGGCCCCTCTTCACGGTACCAGGCATAGGCCAAGCCAAACTGGGGAGTGAACTAGTATAATCCACATAGCGACCTAGGAGGGGCATGGTGGGAAGACACAAGGGCTTTCTTTCCCAAGAGCCCGTCATTTTGAGAAAATAATCCAAGAGATGAAATGGAAAGGAAGGATGAATAATGATGCCTGAACAGGGATTCTCATTCAGTCAAGAAAAGGTGTTTAAGATCCTTCAACACTGGAGCTGGAAGAACTTACTTACTACTTAGCATAGCTCCGTTCCTTCTTGTTCTGTCATTGAAGGAACTGAAATCTAATCAGATGAAGTAATTGCCAGGGCCAGGTAGGGACTTAGGGGCAGAGGCAGAGACGGAAGCCAGGAATCTCAATTCCTCATCTAGTGGTCTACACTTAATGAACTTGCCTGTCACTATCTTGTCTGTGTACCAGTCTTGGCTTTGTGTCAGGATTACCTGCAATGTTTTTAAAATTGGCAGCTGTTGGATTCCAACATGGGAGATTCATAGGAACATGCTGCTTGACACTGACCATCCCTGACCCCCCCTCCTTATTGCCAAACTCTCCACCTCAACCTCCAAACTCATTCTTTACATATCTCTTCTGTGAGGCTTTTTCTCTTAACTATGACAAAAACAATAGCAATATTTAATAGTAGCAACTGCTAACATGACGGCTCATAATATGCCCGCCACTATACCTAGCACCTTCATGACTCATCTTCTTTAATCCTCTCAAGAATGATTTCATTTTAAAAGACTTATTATATCAAAGGGAAAACCAAGACTCAGTCAAAAGTAAAAAAATTGGCCCAAAGTCAAACTGTTGTAGGTGATGGAGCTACAGTTTGAACCCATCATCAGGTCTGAATCTAATTCTACATAGTCATATTAATGGGAATTTGTTGAGATTTGCTTTGCATTTTCATTTTTTTCACAAATACCTAGATATCCACTGCCTTCAACTACATGAAGGCTCCACAAGTAAAGGAAAGATTTCTCTTTTCTGGGAGTCTCTGTTCTTTGTCTAAGCCAGTGACAGCTCAGTGAGTCTAAGAGCAGGTGGGCAGAGGGCCACCAAGCCACAGAGGGTTTTCTATAGGTATCCTGGGAACAGCTCTGGAAACTCAATTCTCTATTCACTATGCATTGTTGAAACAGAAAACTCATTTAAAAAAATAGAGTTTATATAATCATAGGATTGGAATGAACAACAGATTTAGTTTTACCCCTATTTGATAGACATGGAAACTGAGGTCTTTCAAAATTAGGTAACCTATATTCAAGGTCACATACATAACTAATGATAGGAAGAATATAAAAATCTAGGAAATAAACATAAAATTGTCACCATGGATTACCTATCTAAAATGGATCATAATTTTATACAAATTATCTAATTTAGTTCACAGAATGAAGTAGATATTTTACCCACTTTTTATGGATGAGGAGACTGAGGTACTGACAGACAAGTTAATTAACTTGTCCTGGCTCACACAGCTTGAATGTGACAGCCAGTGTTTGAGCTCAGGTGTATTTTAACACCAGATCTCCTCTCTCCTGGTCTATCACATATTTCTAGGAATTACTGAGAACTTATTTTGTGGAAGATACTTCGTGTGCATTTGAACAATCACCCCGATAAATTCTCTGGAGCAAATCATGAATATCCATTTTTGAAACAAAGCAACTTAAAGAAGGCAGTGACTTGCTCAAGTTTGCTTAGCAAGTCAGTGGTGGAGCTGAAATTCAAACGCTGGTCTTTTTGACTCAAGGTCTTAAACTCTTCACTACTGACGCACTATGCTGCATGACCTGAAGCCTAAAAGAAAGGCTAAGGACCACTGTCAGATCTCGCAAACACACCTCATTTGCTTTGGCTTGTGAAAATTACTGGAGGAGCACAGCGCTGTCCATCACTCCAAGTTGTTTCCTAACAGCTGGTACTTCCTCAGAATGCAGACTTTTAGTACTGGCACTTCCCAGTAAAGTACACATCCTATTCCATCTCTTACCAGCTTGAAAAAAGACAATAGGAGGTTGCATTTTCCAAGAACAGCCTCCTTAGGGCTGAAATCCAGCTGAAGATATGTCAGTTCCAATTAGGTAATTTTGGGGGATAAGGTAAAAGCCTATAAAAGTGAATAGTCACAGAAATGGTTTCCATGCTCTCTTCATAAAGTATCCCAATGATCATCACTGGGAACATTGTTTTGCCTTTTCTCTGGTGCCTTTAATTTGTTGAGCTCTAAGTACTTCTGCAAAATAAACTCAGGAAGTCCTCTAATACCCAAAAACCTTCAAGAGAAGGAGACAGTGACTCAACAGAAGGAAGTACACTTAGGGTCAAGGGGGACACTTAAGGGGAAAACAATCTAGATTCAGTCCTACAGCAGGGATGGTTAGATCAACCCTAACTCTACCACATCAGTCACCCAAAGGCAAGAAGCCATATTCCTTCCATGGCTGACTGGACAATATTGTTTCCATTAGAAAAAATATATATTAAAAGAAGCATTAATAAATAGAAAAACCAGGGTAAAGAAATAATGAAATTTCTACCTCTACTAAAAAATAAAACAAAAAACACACACAAAAAAACCCTTTTCTGTCACATTTTTATGAAAATGTTCTTTTTTTTTTTTTTCTTTTAATTTTATTGTTGTTGTATTACATCCATCCCTTTTTGAAAATGTTCTTTTGCATCTCTCTACATGTGATTTTTTGGGGGGATCATTTATTAATCAGTATATTTAGGTAGTTCAAGTCAACTTTCTCCCTTTTTACCATTTAATTCAGGTTCCTGTTTCTTTGAAATCTTCTTGTCTGCTCCCTCCAAATGTCTCATTCCATCTCTTCTCTATCTTTTTAATTGGAGTAGTTTCTTCAAGCTCTAAGAAAACTCACCCCCTTGTTTTTTCTTCGCTCTTTCTCTTTCAGCTGCTTTCCTGAATTGCTATCGCACCCATTTTGTTTTATTGACCACAATTGCTGCAGCTGGGATAGAGAAGCAGCAACTGAAAAGGAAATGCTAATCAGACCTTTTTAAAGAGTATAGTAACACAAACACACACTCACACACAAATAAGAAAGGGCTCTGATTGAAGGAGATTTACTTTTCTCAATATTCCACACTGCGAGGATGGTTGAATGTCTGAAATTCCCCCCCAAATATGCTTCCTCCAGTGACCTGAGGAGGCCAGAAGAGAGCACGGGCTCAACTTCTCCATGTGACCCTCTTTAATTGAGCAGTTTTAGACTGAGCTCAAAAACTCAGAGGGAAAAAGTGCACAGAGACATATTTAACAGGTCAGTGTTTGGTAGAAATGGTCTCTGGACATAGAAATGAGTGTGAGGGCACTGACTGGTATGGCTCAGTGGGTTGAGCATCACCTAGTGAACCATAAGGTCACTGGTTGGATTCTGGTCAGGGCATATGCCTGGGTTGTGGGCCAGGTTCCCAGCGGGGTTGTGCAAAAGGCAACCAATCGATGTTTCTCTTCCTCTCTTTTTCCTTCCCAACACCCCCCACCCCCAAAGAAAAAAAAAAGGAAGAAATACAGAAAAGAAAAAAAGAAAGACATGAGTGTGAAGAGGAGGCCCTAGATCCTAGATGTAGGAATGGGGCAATGAGAATCTTGTATTTCAGTTAGAGCAAGTGTAGCACAGAGAAAATGGTTAGACCTTTCCCCTGAGACAAAGGGAGACCGGAAGCAATCATATCTTGTACATGGTTTTTTGGTTGTTGTTGGTTTTTATTTTGTTTTGTATTTAACATGGGAGATAGGAAGGCCACCAATGATGCCCCAATCCTGTGTGGCCTAACATCAAAAGTACTTCACTAGAATTCTTCTGAAGGTGGTCTGCAACCTCTAGCTAGGGAACAGAGCCAAGAAGAAAGAAAAATTGAAAGAGAAAATGAGCAAAGTAGAAGAAGCTTGTTGGAAAAGAAAGAGCCCAAGACTAGCAAACAAGATCTGGTCATTCTTATAGGGTGAGGCACATCATTCTCGCTCTGGGCTTTGATGTCTCCATCTGTAATAACACATCTAAATTGATTAGCCTTGGCTGGTGGCTCAGCGGATGGGCGCTGGCCTGTGAACCCAGAGGTCACTGGTTCGATTCCCCAGCCAGGGCACGTAACCAGACTGTAAGCCCGGTCTCCAGCCAGGTCCTTAGCTAGAGGCAGGTGAAAGGCAACCATACATTGGTGCTTCTCTCCCTTTCTTTCTCCCTGCCCCTCTCTCTGGCAATAATAAATAAAATCTTTAAAAATAAATAAATAAACTGATTAACCTCAGAGTGATTTTCTGGCTCTAATATTCATATTATTCATCAGTAGAAATAAAATAAGTCCCCTCTGTTTATTTTGTTATGGGATGCTAGAAACTAGTCCTGAGGTGTGACTTCATCTATGTCAGTCACCATCTCCAACAGCGCCAAAAAGAACTATCTTTGAGAAAGAGGGAAAGTCCTGTTCATTTAAAATCTGACTCAATATCAAAGCAATTCCTCATCACCAGCCCAAGCTTACTCTTCTACAGAGCTCTGAGCAAGGTCCCTTTAAGTTTGGTTGTGTGTGTAAGAAAACAGGCAAATTCACGTGTGAACCCTGCTCTCTCCACATCTGACATGGCAAGTGATGAGGATGGGGGCCAGGCAGGGGGAGAGGAGACACGGAGATGGGAATTTTCTAATGGTCTTCTTGAGTTAATAGGCACAAGTTGTTAGCCTGATCCGAGAAGGCCTCTTTCCGCGTGTGCCAATTCCACCCCCTCCTTTTTGTAATGGGTTTAGTTCCCACAGCTAATGTACTGCGTAATGAGGCCGGAGGGAAGCAGAACGCTCTGGAGGAATGATACGGAGCTTCCTGGGCCCTGACAAAGGACAGAGAGAGCCTGGCTAGAAGGTCTCAATGACGGGTCCAGGCTCATTTCAGCCCCAGCACGTCGAAGCCACCCGCTAAGGCTTGTGCTCAGTGGTGTGTCACAGTCCAGGCCCTGGAATAAAACCCCAAGGGGTCCAGGGCCCAGACAAATCCCTGCCAGGCCAAGCTCGCTTCTTTTCTCTAAGCCCTGATCCAACCTTCCTTCCCCTTCCTCCTGGTCTCCCAGCCACTGGTTCAGAGGACTCTTCCTCTCAGGATAGGGTACTTTCCTCGTATGACCTCATTCCCCATAGGGTAAGAAAGCTCCCTTGCCCTATTTCACCAATTTACCAGGCAGCAGCTAAGGACAGAAGAGCTACACTTTATGCTAGCAAATTAATGCCCAGTGTGCAAAGGTGCCACATGGAATGTGCCTCTAATCTTGGTCACTTTTGATTGCTCCCTCCTGTGTCCGATAGCACTTTGCTCCAGTGGAATGTCACATGATATCACTACCCTGTGCGCATCCTTTACTCTGATTTTCCCTGTGCTCCTGGATGTTCCCTGTTCTCCTTTTCACTCCCTACGGTCTCTAGTTATAGTACATGACAAACACACAAGAGCTCATTCTATGTGTACTGAGTTGAAATTTGAATGATACGGAAATGGGTTCCAAATATGAGGACCTTGGGGAAAACCTGGTGACTACTATAGATTATTCCCTGAAGTCAACCCAATGGGCTCTAGAGTCCCCACCCCAGCCCAGGCAAGGGAGGAGATGAGTAAAACCAATGGGAAAATATTTAGTCTTTGGACAAATCCAATGTTCACTTGTCCATTAAAAAAAAGAAGAAGAAATCAAGACTGCACAGCTGGAAAAGTTCAGCAAGACCTAATGGGAATGATCAGGAGGTCGGTGGGAGAAGGTTTGCTCGCATGATCACACCCTCAATGTACACTTTCGAGTTTCCAAAGCGTGTATAAGGTTGGCTTCGTCCTCCTAACATCTTTAATACTGCCCTATAAAATGCAGGAATGTTGTCTGGCACTTTCAGACCAGAAACCTGAGTTCCTGGAGGTTAGGTCACAGAGTTGCACAGCTAGTAATTATTAGAAACAGTGCTCCCAGCCTGGGGCTCTTCTCCCTATGTCATGGATCAATTAGAATTCATCAGTGTTAGAAGGAAGCCTGCAAATTAAGACAAGTGTGCAAAGTCACATAGGAGCAGAACTAGTGAAAGGGGCTTGCTCACTGACTCCACCGACCTGTAACCTGGGGTAACCTTGGAAGCTTGAATGAGATCAAATGTGGAACAAATAAAAAGGTAGGCCTTTTATGAGGTGAACAGTAAACTTGTGGTGTTTATTGAATAGCAAATATGTAGGACTCACCCAGTCTACGTATCAAGCTCTGTGCTTGTTTCCCATGGGAATTCTATGAATTAAACATGTTCCATGCCCTCATCCATCTACTTTAAGAGACAATGCTATTGGGAAATATACAATAAATATTTTTAAAGGCAACTTGGAAAAAATTCTGTATCAGATGATCTCAAAGGGTTATAACGTGGAAAAGTAAGACATTGGGGAAAGTTTCCTAGTTCCCACCAAATATGCCATTCCCTCTGTTACACACACCTTGGGCCCTGGACAGTGATAGTGTCACAAGCCGGTCTATAGCCACGTGGCTCTAAGTTCTATCTAATTTAAGGTGCCATTTTTTTTCATAGTCTTGTTGCCAAGTTATAGATGGTCTTCAGGGACTCTTCCATCCCTTTGAAGGTTCTAAGATACATGGTCCCTCTAGATTGCTTCCTCACTGTTAGCCTGATCCCAAGGGAGCTGGCGCAGGCCTGTTCTGACGATCTCCGGACATGTGACCCTATACAGTGAATCCTTTACTTTTGTTTTTGCACTCAGGGGGAAATAAAACATATATGTTCAGCTAAGGATCAATACCACATCCCAGATACATGGCCTCCTGATTGGTCTGCCTTACTGTTTTTCTGGCTACGTGAAGTCCACCCCTCCCCGACTCTTGTGGTCGCACATGACTGCTTCCCCTCTCCATTCAGATCTCTACTCACACATCACCTCCTCTACAATAATTATCCCTCCAATCATTCTCTATCCTCTTGCCCTGATTTACTTTTTTCATAATTCTTATCCCTACCTGACAAGATCATTGATATCCGTTTGTTTATTGCTTCCACTGAAATATAATCTCTATGTAAGGAAAGAACATCGCTTTTGTTGACCATTATGTCTCTAGTTCTTAGGAAAGTGGCTTGCACTTAGTAGGCTCTCAATAACTGTCCAGTGAATAAATAACCCCAGGAAGTTTCTATTCCTCAGATCACTTGCAATAAAAAACCAAAGCCAAAGCCAACTAAAAGGCTGAGTCCCAGAACTGCATTCTACTTGCCTCATTTCATCTATTGAGTTGAGGGTAGTTATAGTCATCATTGCCATTACCACCACTGTTATTATTTATTTATTAGAATAATAGTTCATATGTTTACAATTATTCATCAGACTAATATGATCTTAATAATTAAGTGCCTGTATTTAACAGAAGTGTGCCTGGCATATGGCAATGACTTGATTAATGTTCGCTCATTCACTTGCATGAAAATTATAGACTCTATTAGCCAAGTACATCATAATCATAATGAAAGAGGTACGTCTATTCATCAGTACTTGTTAGGAACAATGCATGTTTTCTTATTTACTTCTCTCAAGAGCCCCAAGAGGTAGGTATTCTTTTTTTTTTTTTTTAAGATTTTATTTCATTATTTTCAGAAAGAGGGGAAGGGAGAGAGGCAGAGAGGGAGAGAGCCATCAATGATGTATGGTTGCCTTTCACCTGCCTCCAGCCACAGACCTGACTGGAGACCTGGTTTGCAACCTGGTTATGTGCCCTGGCTGGGGAATCGAACCTGCGACCTTTGGATTTGCAGACCGGCGCCTTATCCACTGTGCTACCAGCCAGGGAATATTCTTATACTTCAAAGTCATAGTAACTGAGGTAGTGGTATTCCAGTTGAAGTCTGTTTGAGTCCAAACCCCATGCTTTTCTCCCTAAACTATACTGCTGTGCCAAGAATGTCATGTACATGAGGATTCTTACTTACTTACTCCTGGAATAAGTAAACCCTGGCGTACTCACCTGTAAAATGAAAGGACTGGCCTACGAGGGCTTTTAAGATACTTTGCAGTTCTGAGTTCCATGATTTTACATTACATCTTGGTGCAAGCCAAATCATCCCATGCTCACACAATGAGCTTAACCATCTGCCTCTTTCTCTGCAAGATCTAATTCCTTTGAAAGACCTTCAGATAATCTGTCTCCTCACTTTATAGCCCTTTCGACTGCTCAGAGCATTTCCCTTCTCAGAGCAGGACATATCATCCCCTTTGTACCTCACTTCCCCTTTATGCAGAGGCTTCCCCCGCAAGGGCCTGCTCCTCTGACAGGCACCCCCTCAGTAGAAACCAGTGACGTCCTCTTTCAATTGGCCTCATCATGTTCTTCCTGGTTTCGCCCAGAGCTGCTGCCAAGACTTCCCACCTTGCCTGTCTGGCAAATGTAACTGCTCTGTGCTAGGGCTCGTTATCAGAAATAAAATGACACATTTTCATTGACAACCCCTTAGTCAGTCAAGCTCAGGAGGATGGGCCAGCTTCTTCATCGGTTATCCGTGTAAGGGAATTAGGACTCACGCCAGTCTCCTAGAACCAAAGTCTATTGACCCAAAACACAAGCAGTCACTAGCTGAGTGATGCTCCCACTTGGCTTGGAGAAATGTTTCTGGCATTCTAAGCTGTAAGCATGAACACACTGTGAGGACTTGCTGGTTGGGAGAACAGAGGAGGTTTATGATCCACCAAAAATATTTGTGTGAGGAAAGCAGGGATTCACCACCTGTTTCCCCTTCCACTGACATTTATGACAGCTGAGGAATTTTACCCTCCACAAAAGCCTCGGCTTTGTGCCTGAACTTCTAGTCCATTCTTTCCATGTACACGAACTTTTCATAGAAAAGCATAAACCTTGCCTTGCTGTCAGAAAGGAGTTTTGCCAGCTTCTATGGAGGTGAGAAGAGGAGAATTTTTCTAGGGCTCTTAGTAGCCCAGCTCCAGCCTCTGTCTTGGAGTCTGAGACTGATGCGCTACTGTCTGAGTTCTCCAGGTTTGGGGCCAAGATGGCCTTCAGCAGTTCCTTGTCAAGGGAAGCGAAGAGAGGAGGGCACAGCAGGTGCGCAAACAGGAAGTGGATTGGAAGGAAAACTAATCCTTCCTGCCTCTTTTCAGTGCCTCTTTCTCCTAAAGTACCGTTAGCTTTCTCTTGGAAAGTGGCTGGCTATGATGAATCTATCAACAGGCACTTGAGTTCTCCTTACTCAGCAACCCCGACCTCCACTTTCAAGGGCCAGAGTCTGGCTGAGCACTTGGGGAACACTGTAAACCAGGCTTTCCCCTGCCCCTGAGGAGTTTACAATCTTTTTAAAGGAGGCACCATGGTGATAGTAGAAAACTACAGAGCAAGAGGTGCCCTTGAAGGTCATCTGGCCCAAAATTCTGCTTGAATAAACATGAAAGTGAGGCCTGGAGAAGCAAAGTGAGATACTGATGGTAGGCAGGGACTCAACTGGATCTTCTATCTTCTGATCCAGTGTGCTTTTCATTATGTCATCAGGATCACTATAAAAAATAATTAATTTAACACCTGTCTTTGGAATGAGCTGCTAAGTAAAGCATTTAATAGACATGGTCTAGGCTCTTTGCCCAAAGCTTAGGGTGAGAACAGAGAACTGACCACATCAATGAAGACAGCTCTATTAAAAAGGACACCATGGTAAGTGCACTCAAAATGAACCAAAGGAAACATTAAATAAACCATGGACTGGCTTTATTGCAAGGGTTCTTGGTGGAATGACATAGTGATGGTGAATCCTGTACGTTATGTCAAAAACTGAAAGCTGGAAGAGTTATCTGTGGATTGGCTGGAGGAGACGAAGGGGCAGGAGGCAGTTTATTGAGAAAAACTGGGTTCAGATGACAGGCTGAGCACACACTCCAACATCATCCTTTTATTCCAATCACCTAGAATGATGTACTTTAAAAATTCATAAAATTCTGAGAAACAAGAAACCTCAGAAGGGTCTGGAATGACTGGCCTGGGAGGGACATCTTCAGAGGACAGCTCATTCATCTTTGAAGTAGTTTCACCCACATGCACCTGAAATTACAGAGAGGTTTCCAAAAAGACTGACCCACACATTCTTAAAATCTAGAGAGAAGAGAATTCTGCAATCTCCCAGGTGACACTTCACAATGCTACCCTAATCCTCATAGTCAGGAGCCTAAATTCATCATGTTTCATCCAATGGCCATTCTACATTGATGGGGAGGCAGTGGAAACAGAAACCTAGCTGCACTCTATCATGGCTGCACAATCCCCCATTGGGTTGGGCTATATTGTCTGTGCCCTCTGTAAACCTCTCTGCCCTCTCTCATCATTTCTTCTGCAGGTTATAGAAATGCAGCTTCCCAACTTGATGATCCCCCTTTTGTTTCACCTTCTTCAGCCAGCCCAGAAACAGCATTTCCAAGTTCAGTCCCAGCCACCCTCTTCCAGCGGACTCTAGATCCTCTAGAAAGCTTTTCTGGATTGTCTCTGGAGTGAGGGTAATGAATTGGCCTGTCTCACTGATGGCCCTATGATTAAGTCACTAACTGTTAAGCATCATAATGTAACAAACTTGCCAGCTCATTTTATAGGGGGACTATTTCTCAGGAGCCCACCATGCTTTCTAAGTTATATGGCCCCATCATCTTATTACACTAAAAGCCAGAGTGATTGAGTCCAAAATCTTAGCCAAAATTTCTGTCTTGTCCTATCTTAGCTTTCTTTCCCTTTAGGAGGTTCATTGAAGTCCACTAAAGCTACCACTCTGGCTTCAGCCTCCCGATCAATGGTCGGTTCTCAATTATCCAGATGTAGAAGAGCTTTTTTATGGGTCTTCATTTGCTGTTGGCTGTGGTGTGGCATGGGCTCACAGAAGACAAACCCTTCCATGTGAACTATAACAGGGAGAACAGGCTTCTGCACAACTGAGAGCTGTACACAGAAACTTAGGATGGCAGGGCTCTGGACCCTGGGCCAAATTCAGGGGCAAGGTAATGTGTGGTCAGCGTCTTATACCTAAGGGAGAGGATGCTCATCTGCTTTTCTAAGAAAGTTTGGTTCTGGGTGATGATCAGCATCCCCTGCATGCTTAGCGGGATGCTGCAAATGCTCATTGATGAACAGGCATCATTAGTTAATCCATCTGCAGGCTCTAAACACCCACAAGGGATTTGAATTCCACACTACCGAAGCAGCAGCAGAGGCCGCAGCTGTCATTCAGCACCTGCCACCGGGGGACTGGCCAGATTTCAGAAAGGGCCCTCTGAGGCCGAAGTCTGTAAAAAGGAGAGATTCCAGGGGTATCGGGAGTGACAGCTGGGGTTGGAGGGGAACATGCAGAGAGGAACTCAAGGAAGAAAAACAGGAAGGATGTGCAAGAAGCAAGTAACCCTCTGTGAAAATAGGAAGAAAGAGGATAAATGGCAAGGAAGTAACCTCACCATGAAGCTGTGCTCACTAAGGGAGGTTCTGGCAGAAAATCTCAAAACTGCCTTTCCCAAGGACACCTTCCTGCTAGTTTGGCCACCAGAGGGCTCCTCTATTCCAAAAATATTATGGAAAAGTGACAAATGTCTCTCCAATGTTTTCCACTCTAAGCATACACCTGTAAAATTAGTCATTTCTGTTTATGTGCACAAAAATTGTCTTTGAGAGCTAGAGACTCAATGCTGGTTTGAACACTGTGTCCTTGAATCAATATGGAAAGAAACCATCAACCTCTCTACTCTGCTTCTCTAGCTGCAAAGATGGACAACTGCCCCTTATCTTGCTACAAGGTCTAAGTCAGAATTAGGCCAGGGAGAAGCAGAAGGGGAAAAGGGCCCTCACAAGTCCGACGTGAAATTACAGAGATAACAGATCACATCTTCTCAATGTTCGTATTTAGCTAAGGATAGGAAAACCTGTATCTTAGATGTCATGTATCTTCCTTGCTCTGATGAACCTCAAAAATTAAAGAAAAAAAAAAATGCACATGTGTTTGGTAAAAGGCTCAGGTTCAGTCCATTTCTAACTATATGGCCTTGGCGCATACACCTAACCTCATAAACTATGGTTTTTCTCCTCTATAATAAAATGGAATGGGTTCTTATCTCAGAGGCTGGACACAGAATTGAATGAGATAATGCCTTTGAAGAGAGTTGGCTGATGGCAAAATCTCATTATTCGCTCATTTATACAAGTCTGCTCTACACATGAGATGACATCACCAAGAGTACCAACACAATTGCAAAATTGGCACAAACTGGGCATGCTCAGTTGGAGGAAGAGAAGGCTTAGAATGATGTCCTGCCTTCAAGAATTGGGAAGACTATCATATGGAAGAGGGAATAGAACTTTCATCACTCAAAGGAATAGAAATAGGACATGTATTGGGGAATCAGATCAAGATTGCTAGAGATTGTGAACTGCCTAATGTTAAACTTTTCCAAAAATGGAGTAAGCAGTCCATGTAAAATAGCAGGTTAGCTCATATTTGGGGAGTGTCCAAGGAGAAGTTGGATGAGCAATGTAAAGGAAGTTGTAGAGCAGATTCCCACAACAGGTGGAAAAAGCTGGATTATGTGATCCACAGGAGCCCTTCCAACTCAGAGAATTATATCATTCTTTGTTCCAAGCAAAGGGGAAAGAAATAACAATTATGTCAGGCTAGTGAAAAGGACAGTCTGTTTTCCAACTTGGCACTTGTGGACATGCACACTTTCCCTGTGTCATGTGCTCTCGACACATCTGGCCAGCACTGATCTTATCCCTGGTCATAAAGTGGCTGGTTCCCAAACCTTGGATAAATTACTTCATGCCAAGAGAAGTGTTATTCACATCAAAATGGTCGATGGGTCCACTCCACTATTTGTGAAATGATGGACTGCTGTTTATGACACGATAGTGGACATTCAACAGAAGTGAGAGGTGGGGTAAACTAGGAATAGGAAATGAAGGAGTGATGAAGAAAAGGTGTAGGATGGATACAGTGGAACACACAGTTAACCATAGTTCAAGCTTCCTTAGATCAAGCCCTGTGTAATCGAGGGGCACTTTTCTTCCCTCTCTTCTATCCGAGGCAGAAAACAACCCTTTTTCTCACAGCCAAGGAACTCTATCAAGAGGCAGGAGTCCTGACCTACACCTTTTGGAAACTGTTCTTCTATATCTGTCCTGTTACAAAACTAAATTTCATTTAGACCTCCTCACTAAAGACATTAAGTGGGTTTTCATGGTTTTCTAAGATAGAACAGGACAAGAGATAAGATATTCCCAGGTCTTGTGGAAGAGGGTGTGAAGGGAATCCAGCAAAGTAGTGTCAAAGCATGGTATTAGGCCCTGGCTGGTAGCACAGTGGTTAAGGCGCCGGCCTGCGAACCCAAAGGTCACAGGTTCGATTCCCCAGCCAGGGCACATAACCAGGTTGCAAGCTAGGTCTCCAGTCAGGTCTGTGGCTGGAGGCAGGTGAAAGGCAACCATACATTGATCTTTCTCTCCCTCTCTGCCTCTCTCCCTTCCCCTCTTTCTAAAAATAATGAAATAAAATCTTTAAAAAAAAAAAAAAAAAAGCATGGTATTACACTCTAGAGAAACTTGGTTTGGAATCATAACTTGACCATTAACTAGATGTGAAAAATTTAAACAATATCCAAGTTTCACTTTATCTATAAAAGGGAGGTAATAGTGTCTCTTGGAATTTTGCTGAAAATATAAAGTGCTCAGTATAGGGCTTGACACACAGTAGTTGATGTTCAGATCATGATAGGTTCCTCTTGTTATCATGGATCTAGTATCAGTCAGGAACAAGGGACAAAGGAACGGGAAAAATCCCAGCTCAGACAAGAAGAACATGCAAATTTATGAAGTTTGAAGACAGGTGTGGGTATATTTGCCCTGAAAGTGTAAATGAACTGGTATCTGCACCATTGCATAGAGTTTGGGTTGTTTAAGGGGAGGAGGACATGGGTGTGCCCAATATGCAGGGCAGTGTCAGTCACCTTAAAAAGAAACAGATTGGGCCACAGTATGGAAGCAGCATTCTCCTGTGGCTAGAGTCCAGAAATGGGCCACTACGTCATGTAAGGCTGCCTGAGGTAAGGCCAACATGGGCAAACATAGACTCTTAGAACCCATCTTCAAGTAATGGGTCTGTCATAGGGCAGGTGGTAGCCTGCATCTCTGAGGCCAGTAGAAGGAGTGATAGATGTGCATCAGTTGGGAAGTACATTATCCCTAAAGGGCTTCTCTAGACTTAGGTCTGTTAAGACACTGCTATTACTGACCATAGGATGTTATGAAAGTCTTCTTAAGTACTTTAAATAGAAGGCCATTACTCACGTGTTGGGAATGATGTCTCCCATTTTCACTGAACTGACACCTGGATACCAGTCATCCGATATCAGATAACTGTACACATCTGTTGGCCTCAAATACTGGTGATAGTAAGCACATGATGTTACATTAGAAGAATAGAAAAATACCATGGTTTTTACATCACAGGACCATGATTTGTACAGGGCCATGTGGGTCTGTGGCAGAGATTGGAAGGAACCTGATTCCAACTCTTAGTCCCTGTTCGGCAAAGCGTGCAGTTAATGAACAGGGTAGCGAATACTTCAATAGTCCTTCCCCCTGCCCCCCATTACTCTGCAGGGCAAATAAAATCACTTTTCCTCTGTGGAGGAAGCCTTGGAAGACATCAGTTAACTCTCTTCAAAACTTAAGCAACTTCTCTCAAGAATTTGAAGTAGGAGAGAATGAAAGTCACTTGTTGCTCTATTTGCAAGAACATTCTGGAACCCCTGCTCCCCCAGCCCACAATCCCTGATGCAGCCTGAAGGATCTGAAAATCCAACAAATTTTAGACTTTTTAAACTAGCACCCATAGTAACAAGTACATCTTATTCCACAACCTAGAACACATAAAAATACATATATTGTATGAAACAGAAGCTACCACATACATGGACTTTGATAGCTTCTGTTACATTTTCTACTCATCCATTCCATCTTTAAATGCTGTTAATGACTTGAATTTCACTATATAACCTGAAGCTTGAACAATGTCCTTCACCACTGTTCTCTCCTACTTTTTAAAAAGCCTGCAATTGCTCTCCGTTTCCTGGCAAATAAAGTCAAAATCCTTAACATGACAAATTAAGACCATTTATAATGATCTTTATTTTCCATATTCACCCAAGCCTCTTCTGCTACCAAAACTCCTGGTACCTGACCCTCCTAGCACAGCAAAGCCCACTCTGTACCCTCCCATCATATGTGTTGTTCATGCCCAATCCTCAGCCTAAACACACTTCCCACTGCAGGAAAAATTTCTCTATCCTTAAGAAGTTTCCCAGTTATCACCTCCTCAAAGTCTACCCCAACATGCCCAGTCCTCAGGAATTCTCTTTTTGCACAGCATATATGATCATCAGAGCCTCCTTATCATAGCTTAGATGTTCTTCTCTATTTTTGAATTGATTTAAATACTTTTCAAACAAAAAGCAAAGTTTTGTCTTTTTCTTTCCTTTACGATTGGCCATGGATGGCTGTCTTCAACCTAATTCTACCCCCATCCTCCACTCCTCTATCTCCTTAAAGCTCAGAAGCCCCAGAAGAATGGGCAGATCACTTAGGAAAAAGGGGCATCATCAAAATTAGTGGAATCAGACCAACCTGGTTCTAGTTTATCTTCCTCCAGATCGGAAGCTCTGTGTCCAAAGATGCAAGCTTGGCAGAGGCAAACACAATTCATCTGAATTCCAGGAGGCTGAAAAATGCAAGGTAAGATGGCGAAACCATGGCAGAATAAGAACCTGTGGCTGGTTCAGGTCCCAAAACCAGAAGCTGACAATAGGAAGAAAAAAAGAAAATACTACTTCACAGGTCACAGGGAAACCCAGTTGCCCTCTCAGTCTGTGGGCAGTGGATGATCTGATTTACAACCAGTCACAGAGCTTAGTGAACTCTCAGGTCACCTTTATCCACACAAAAAAAATAACAACAAAAAGGCCCCTAGTAGGGCTCTGTAGTTTTCAAAAACAATAGGAGACATATTATTGCATTTAATTATGGAGTGTCGGCTGGAGAGGGCTTGAAGAGGTCACTTAGTCTAATCTCTCATCCTGCAGCAAAGGAAAAGAAGTCTGTGAATAGGAAAGTGACTTGCCCAGGGTCACACTCCTGAGTTAGCAACAGAATGCAGTGCTGTCTTTATCAAACTATGCTTTTCACACACAAAGCTTCTAGTGCTCCCATGTTCTCCCTTCAGCAGGTGGATTTCAAAGGCCCTCAAATGAAGCTTTGCAGTGCTTACCTTATCTTTGAAAGATTCTCAGACAGAGAGACTCTCCAGCTTCTCTCTGGTCAACCCTTCCTATAATTTGCTGCCACATGAGCTAATCTTATCCCTATTACCAAGAGTGCCTAAGCTATTAACTCATCCATAGCAGGTGCCAAATTGTCTCTTCTTTTGCTCAAGATGTTCACTTAAAAATCAAATGGCACATAACTCCCTGTAGTCTCTGCTAGTTTCCCTCAGCCCTCCGCCTTTTTTGGTCTAATTTGCCCTTAGTGCTTCCAATCCTGTCTGCTGGGAGTTTGGGAGATGATGCGTGGGGAGGAAAAAGGAGGCGGAATAAGGGAGCACCTAATAGCTGTGCCGCAGTAGGCTGGCAAGAAGCAGTTCCCGCAATGGCCTGGTGGAACTACTACACTCTTAAGGACTCTTCTAGAGCAACTCCCTCATCTTACAGAGGTGCGCGAACTGAGGCTGGAAGTGTGGAAGCGACTTGCCCCAGCAATTAGGGAAACCAAGCTGGAACAACCCCTCACGTTTTCACACACCTAGACCAGTCCTCTTCCTCTACTGTCTGCCTTTGACTTTGGCAATGAGGAAACGGAGGCTTCAAGAGAGCTTCTCTAAGACTGCGCAGCTAGTAAGTGTGGGGTCCAAGACTAGAACCACCATGAGATGGCAGAGGCATCGGAGGGGAGAAGCGGAAACAGTCCACCAAGCATTTCCCATGTCAAGGCAGGGACGCTGCACAACTCCAGGGGGCACTATTCCTGCTGCATTCTCTGCGCCCTCTGGCATGTGTGTGGGCTGCTGAAAGATGGGGATGAGAAACAGGGAAGAAAAGGCAGATGCCCTGATCCTCCTGAAAATCAGTTCGGAGGGGCCTGCCATCTCGGGGGCACCCGCCCCGGAGTTGGGGTGCCTGGTCCCCAAGCACAGACCCGTGGCCCCTTCTCCTGGGAGCAAAGGACAGGTTCCGAATGCTTTCCCTCATTCAGTGGGATTATCCCTTCTGAATTGTTTAAAAAAAAAAAAAAAAAAGGCACTGCAGCCAGCGAACCCTGCCTGACAACACCGAGGAATTTTTCCCAGGGATCGGCCGAAAGCTGACTCACATTTAAAGACTTGCCCAAAGTGGTCATGCCCCTCTGAGCAAATACCACAGGCATGTAAAACCTCGCTCCCCACGGCCTCCCGGCGGCGCGGACTCCCAGGCGGCGGCCGGCCCGGCCCCCGATTGGACAAGCACCTCGCCGCTGAGCCTGGTCGCAGCCAATCAGAGCGCCGCAGCGCCGCGTTGCTAGCCTGGCCGCGCCAGGGTCCGAAAGGGAGGTGCGGGCAGGGAGCTGTCACTGCTTGTTTCCTGTCCTGGGGGCGGGGGTGAAACGGGTGTGAGGCTTGAGCTGTTTGTTTAGGCAGGTAAGGCCTGGGAGGGAAGTTAAAAGAAAGGACTGAGCCGCCACCTACACTGCAGGCTGCCTTGGGGCCTTGGAGTGCAAAGTTTTCATTCCGGAATGTGAGCTGCTGCTAGCTGGCTGCGCGACAGAGGCTCCCCACCCGGCCTCGCAGACCGCTCTCGCTGGGCCCGGCTCGGGGGCGCATTCCTGCGAGCCCTAGGACAGTTCGTTTTCAGGCTGTCTTAGAATTCCAATACCCGTGAGTCATTTCTCTGATACCCCCAGTTGCAGAAGGCAAGAAGAGCCACAGAACCATAAATAGAACAAGAGGTGTTGAAGGAGGTATCAAGATCAGAGTTCTCATCCTGTTCACAGCTCAATTAACGTGTGACCCTGGCTAAGTCTCTTCATAACTATAGTTCTTGTTTTTCCCCCCATATCTTTAAAACGAGAGGTTTGGGCCCAATCATCTTTAAAGTCCCTGGCTCTAAGATTCTGCAACACTGAGATTCAGTTCATGTTCCTCAATCCCAAACAATTTTCCACCTAGCACCCCCAGTGCTTTTCTTAACATGGGAATAGAATCACGTCATTCACCTCCTTGCATGTGGGCCCTGGCCAGGTTGCTCAGTTGGCTAGAGCATTGTCTCCATTCACCAAGGTTGCAGGCTGGATCCCCAGTCAGGGCACACACAAGAATCAACCAATGACTGCCTAAATAAGTGTAACAATAAAGCAATGTTTCTCTTTCTCTTTCTCTCTTTCTCTCTCTCTCTCTCTCTCTCCAATCAATAAAAACATATACTGGGGATTTTTAAAATTAAAACAAAACAAAAAACAGTAGCATCTGCCTCCTTCCCCACCCCACCTCATCCATGCCAATCTCTCCTTAACTACTGGCAACCCACACCCCTCCTCCAGCTATTTCCAACCTCCGGTCTTTGTATGTGCTATTCCTATACCTGCAACCTCAGCTTCTCTTTTGGCTAACTCCTTACTCATCCTTCAGGCCTCAGCATAAATGGTACCTTCTTAGGCCCTCCCTGAACTCTGATCAGAATTAAGTTCCACTGCTCATTTCTTTTATGGCACCCTGTGGTTTCAACCCTATCACTGATCCAAAACTGTAATTTTATAAGTTTGTATTTATTTGCTAAATGTCTCCTCCACTAGAAAAGACAGAGGCCACTTCTGTTTTGTACTATGTTCACAGTACCTAAAACAGTGTCAGCACTGTAAATATTAGGTTGAGTTTATTTAAAATTGGCTTTCAAGGATCCCTGGCTGGATGGTTCAGTTGACTGGAGCAATTTTCCATGCACCAGGTTTGATTCCTGGTCAGGGCACATATGGGAAGCAATTGATGTTTCTGTTTCTCTCTCTCTCTCTTCTCTCTCTCTCTCTCTTCTCCCTCTCTCTCTCTCCCTCTCTCTCTCTCTCCTCTCCCTTCCTCTCTGTAAAATTCAATAAACATATCCTCAGATGAGGATTTTTAAAAAATTATCTTCAAAAGGGTAAAAAATATTGTACCCATTTAACAGATGAAGCTGTGGAAGCTCACACAGGCTAGGTAACTTATCTACACTCAAATAGCCTAAAGGTATTCAAACCTGCCTCTGGTCTTCTGCTTCAGTTAGAGAATTATATGCAATAATAGGCCTTCCAAGAGGGAGCAAAGGAATGTTAGACCAGATGGCTTTGGATACTGTGGTTTTGCTTCTGCCATCCAGGGCTCCTTCTAGCCCAAAGAAAGTTCCATTCATTATTCAGTCAACAGATATTTATGGGGCATCTTTTATGAACCCAGAAGCAGAATGGTAAGCAGGGGAGTTCCCTTTGGGAACTTACTGGTAAGTATGAACCTAGAGACCACAAGCTATAGCCTTGTCTACCAAAGAGCACAGGGACCATTTAGTAAGAAAATGTGGTTTTGTATTCTGATCATTTGTTGATTATTTTTCTGATGACTGGTAGGCTTAGCCTATACATTTTATTGATTTAAAAAATGCATTCATATACCTGGCAGAACTTTTTTTTAGCAGCAAGGTCTGGGAGCCAAGCATGGTACTTCTAAAGGAAAAAGATGCTGAACCAGGAAAGCATTACACATGGCAAAGGACTTCTCTGGGTACCATTTCCTTTACTAAGATCTAGAAGCTTGCCCTACCATCAGCTTCACCATACAGAAACCACCAATACCACCACCAACTAGCTGAGCCAAAATGACATAAAAAGGAGGGGACTTAAGACCAAGCCCCAGCTCTCCCTTAGAAGCTAAGCCATGTGATCTCTGGTGAGCCACTGCTCTTCCAAGCTCCAGGCTTCTCATCGGGCCCAAATAGCTTTCCAGGAATGAAGCATCTATGAAATGAAGAACTGTCTCCATTACTTTATTTCATCACTTCCTGAGCAAACTATTAATTACCTGCTAGGTACTGAGCATTCTGTCCAGCACTGTGGCCTCTGCCTTCAGGAGATTACAGTCTAATGGGAGAAAGTCTGGTACAACCGCCAAACAATCCAATGAAACAATCACCCATCAAACAACTGCTGTGCCATCACAAACTGAAATAGGTGCTAAAGAGTGATCACACCCGTGTGCAAAGACCCTGGGGCAGGAAGTTTACTGCACATTCAAGGAACCAGAGAAAGCCTGCATGTCTGGAGGAAAGAAATAGGATCCTTCAGGACCTTGTAGAACAAGTTAAGAGATTTCAGTCTTAATCCTAAAAGCAATGGGAAACCACTGGAGGGTTAGGATTATATGGTTCAGTTTTTATTTGTAAAATATTACCAGCTGAGGCATGGGACATGAGTTAATTGAGGTAGGGAGGAGGGGAAGCCGAGTTGTAGTTAAAAAGCCATGTTAGGAGGTAAGAAATGATGAGAACTTGGATTATCATGGTAGTGGTGCAGAAGAAGTTGTCAGACTGGAGAGAATTCATCAACGATAATGTATTTTCAAAGCCCAGTTTTCTCAACGCCCCCTCCATTTTATCCCAGTAAAAATGCATGTCAGATGGTGATACCCAGCCCTTTTCATACCTACCAACACCGCACCACACTTGATCTATATTTGCTTATACTCATGCTCATTCACTCTGGAAGAGGGACATATGATGTAGATCCCAGGGCTATCAGTCTTCTGAATGCATCTATATCTTCTCTCATCCTCTCCCTTCCTGCACATCAGTCATCATTATATCCTCACATCTGTGGGTCATCTTTTGAAGAGTGTCTTGGTCTTTCCATTGAACTGCCTTGCAGGGCAGGGACTGCTCCTGGTCCTGTGACTTTCCTGTGGTTAACACGGAAAGTTCAGGGCCTGCAGTGTGGACTCTCTGAGGGCAAAGCTGATGGAGAGGGATGTGGTGAACAGGCCATCTTCCATTCCCACACAAGGTCCCTTCAAGGACAGACTCATTTTACTTGAGTTCTGCCAGTCATTGCTCGCGGCCCCAGGCCAGTCTTGCCACCTCCTGCTTATTCCTGTGAGCCCTAGAAATGCCCCTGGCCTGTTTCACGTTTGCTTTCCCAGTACACACACTGCCTCAGGCTGAGGTATTTTCACTGAAGAGGGAATATATCACCTGCTCCTTGTGGTTAACTCTATACGAAATGAGCCTTGTCCACCTGAGAAAATGCATGCATTCTTTAATATTTTGCAAAGCTGCCCCGCTTTACAAGATCTAGCATTTTCATCGCCCCCTTCCACTGACCTCTAAGGGGGAGGTATCTCCACCTGAACAGGTAGATTTTTTGTTTGGGTAGCTCTGGGCCTTGGAACTTCTTTTGCTGGCCGGCTCTCTCCCTGGGAATCTCAGTGATTCCTCCGAGTGCTGCCTCAAGGATCAGTTAGCTTTACACCAGAGAAAGTCCTAGTTGTCCAGGCTCTGTCTCCACAGCCCCTTGCAATCTTTGGTCCCAAGAGAGTCTAGGTGATAGAATGAGTAAGTCTGGGCACCCAGTCATTGCTCTGGGAACCTCTCTTCCAGGAATGTGTGTATCAGGAAGGCCAGTTTTCTGTTCCGTAAAAGACAGCACTTGGGACCCAGACAGCAGCCCCTTACCAACAAACACTCAGTGTGGGCAGAGCTTGGGCTGGGTGCCAGGCAGAGCAGGCTATCCGAGGGCTCTATCTCTGGGCTATCTACCAGTTCATTCAGCAATTAGCACAATGGCCTGGCCCTTTTCAGTTTCCATTCATTCTTTCTTCTCTTAATTCATTCACAAAACTAAGAAGAGTTAAGCAAGGGCACAAGGGCAGGGATCATATCATGTTCATCGGTGTGTTCCCACCTCTTAGCACAGAGCCTCTTTAGTGAATGAACCCATTCAAAGACCATTCACTGAGTGCTGTGCAAGGGCCTGAAGGATATTAACAGGTATGGAACACACATCCGTGCCTTCCAGTAACTTACACTCTAGAGAGGGGAGGCACAGTGACTTACTGAGCTTTAACTGTGGGCCAGGGCTGGAGGATGTTGGAAAACGTGGCCTCTGTCCTCAGGAGATTACAGTCCAATGGGAGAAAGTCTGGTACAACCACCAAACAATCCAACGAAACAATCACCCATCAAGCAACTGCTGTGCAATCGCAAACTGAAATAGGTGCTAAAAAGTGATCAGATCTGTGTGAGAAACAGAAAATGAGAAACAGGCCCCCAAACCAAAAGTAAGAACTTTAACCTTCCAAGTTGTGCCCCTACTACTAGTGTTTATTTTTTTTCTACCACTTCTGAATGCCTTTGCTCTTAGCTTCGTAGCCTGGATCACTCTTCCATCTCTCTGTGATCCCATGGCCCATCTCGGAGTGTCTGTTTTCAGCACCAGAGGAGAGGCAGGTTGCATGGCATAGTAGACTGGCATAGTCTGGAAGGTTCCAACTAGAACCCAGTTTTCATCACTCCCTTGCTGTCTAAAGGTGCATGTGTTATTAAGCCCTGCTGGGCCTCAGTTTCTTAAATCTACAAAGATGACAGCAAACACCCACAGTCTTTTACGCTGCGCCAGGCTTTTTAACCTATTTGGTCCTCCCAGCACCGGTGATCTCCATTTCACAGATAAAGTGAGGCACAGAGAGAAAGCTACTTTTCTACAGTGGCAAGGGCAGAATTGAAATTCAGGGAAATAGCTCTTAAGGTAACCCCATCCCCCACAAACCAAGCCTGGCTTTGGCCATCACCCCCCTCGCTTCTAGGCTTCTCATTGTGCTTTACATGCAATAGCATCCAAGCAGAGCCCACCTCCTGGGTTTACCGCCCTTACAGAGACGCGGACCCTTCTGTGTGTTCCTCCAGGCCTTGACCTCAAGCCCAAGCTTAGACTCCAGACACGTCCTGATGGTCCACCACCCCCCAACCCCCCAGGCTGCCACTCAGAGAAACTTCCCTGAACTCACCCTCCTCTTTCCTGGGCACGCAGCCTCAGGTCAGCGGTCAGCGGTCAGGTCCTCTGACCCGGCTTCTCCATCACTCCCCTTTTCCTGGCCTGCCCCAGCAGGCTTTCAGCCTCAATTGACTCCTGCTGTTTTCTCATCTCCAGGCTCTCTCACACTGCTTCCTTTACCCCTTTCATCCCTGCCCCCCACTCAGCTCCCACATCCTGCCCTGGGGCCCTCTCCCTGGCCCCAAGAAGTCTGTCACAGTATTGTTCTCCATTTCCAACATTAGCATTCTCAAAACCCACATTTGCATTTTGATGGCTCCTGTCCCAGCTAGACAGGGGTACACTTTGATGCATATATATTTTGGACAGGAGAGCTTTCCCCTGAACAGTGTCTAATTTTCCACTTTGATTCAAGTGCATTCTTTGGTTCTGACCTGATTTACTCTCAGCCAAAACAGACTTTAGCCAGCACCTTTAGGCTATGCTGAGGCCTATAAGATAACGGAAAGGCTTTGCCTTGTGGGAGCTCAAGGGAACAGAAGTCTCGCTTCCCACGCCTCCCAATCCTGCTCGGAACATCAAAGCTTCTTGCAAGCTTGCATCTGCAACGAGCGGTCTCCCCTCCCAGGCTCAAGGGCCTTGGCATTTCCTAGAACAACTGCAAAGGCCAGAAACGGGGGTTTGTTCTGCTCACCACTAGCTGGGACAACCACCTGAGAAATGAACCATCTCAAGCCTTGATTCTAGGAAAAGCCCCCAGAAGTAAGCGAGGAAGATGAGATATAGAAGCCACTCCAGATAACCCAGCTACCCTGTATTTCCTATTTATAACCTGAAGACCCTTTCGGTTTTAATGACAGGATAAAGTGACATGGGGCCCAGACTGTACTCTCATCTGCAGTCCGAATGTTGGGGCTGTTAGTTTTTATATGCCTCTGGGCTACTGGGGTTCAGCCAGAATTGGAAAAGTCAAGTGCCAGGCAACAGACAGGAATCTCCTGCCAGGTCTCCAGGGGTTCCAAGGCTACTTTTTACAGAGGTTTAGGCAACTGTGGTTTGCATGGCATGGCTTCCTAGGGTTTTATCCCTGCCTCAGAGTGATTAATGATTCCTGTTGCATTGAGAAGCTCTCAACATTCATTTCCACCTACGACTGGGTTTCTCCACATAAGGACCCTAGATAACACATGCATGGTATGGGGGTGGGTACTGAGGCCCTTTGGGGTTGGTAAACAGAGGCAGGCAAGCAGAAAGGGTAGGGGTTGCCATTTTGAAGGCTTCTGGCTCCAGGGTAGCAGGGAGCACAGTAGGACAGGGCAGCAGCAGAGGAGACAAGAGGAAATCCTGATTCTTGCAGTTTAGTCAACTAACATTTGCTTGAAAGACTTCTATATTCTTGGCTCTACGCTGGTGACTAAAGTTGATACAAAAACACAGAGAAGTTGGTTAGCCTAAATTTCAAGAGCTGTATGTTCTAGGAGGAAATAAATAAATGTATCATACTATTCATTACCGCCTATTGGTAATGTGTTTATGTAGGGTGTTTTCACATGTATTATTTCCAGCTTTCGCAGCAAGGTTATACACTGTTGCTCATTTTACAGATGGGAGGAAAAAAGGCTCATATTAAGGGGTCCAAGGTCACACTGCCAGGAAGTTGCTGAGCCAGAATTCACACTTATTCAAACTTCACAGCCCAAGCTCCTTGCCCAGCACCAAAGTGCAAGGCAAAGACAAACCCAAATACCAAGGGTGTGAAATAACCAAGTGCTGTGGGAATTCAGGAAGGGAGGGTCCACATCTCTCCGTGAGAGTCAGAACCAGCTCCATAAAAGCCATCTGCTCTAGCTGTATCTTGAAGGATATGGTGATGCAGGCATTCGAGGGGTCCGGGGACCCAAGGGCTCATGATCCATGGTTTTATGCAGGAAAGAATTAGAATTCAAGCCAGCGTAGAATTTAAGTTGCAAGTGAGTTTATTAGTGAAGCAGTGATACAGGGAATGAGCTGCTTCACAAACACAGCAGCCCCGCTTAGTGGAATTTGCTTCCTCTGAAGGTTCATTTCATTGGAGGTGGGGGCGTAGAATATTTTATAAGAGGAAGGAATATTCAGGATATTCCCAGAAAAAGGATGGAGATTTATCAGAGGAGCTCTGATGACCATTCTGTGTCCATATATGGGCTTTTCGTCCTAGCCATGGGTGTGTCATTTAGAATGCTAATGTATTGCAATGAGCGTATAACGAAGCTAGGGATTACCTTTAGGTGAAATTAGTCATCCTGTTGGATTGAGTTGGTCTCTCCTGGTTTTAAGCCATAAATCTGGTGGGGGTTGGTCTTCTGTCTTTTTGACAGCTTCTGTAGCTTTTATCAATTATAGCTTTTCTGCCACACACCCTATCTCAGTAGGAGTCTATATGGAGAGATGTCCAGGGGGGCATAGATAGCAGAAGTGCTGAGATGCATTGGGGAAATAGTTTATTGTCCTGAGTTGTAGGACCTGAGGAGAGGATAAAGCCCTGGCTGGTGTGGCTCAGTGGGTTGAACACCAGCCTGTGAACCAAAGGGTCACTGGTTTGATTTCCAGACACAGCACATGCCTGGGCTGTGGGCCAGGTCCCTAGTTGGGGGCGCTCAAGTGGTAACCACACGCTGATGTTTCTTTTTCTGTCCTTTCCCTTCTCTCTCTTTCTAAATAAATAAATAAATAAATATCAAAAGAAGAAGAAGAAGAAGAAGCAGAAGAAAGAAAGAAAATAGGTTGGCACCAGAACACAGAGAGCTTTGTATGTATCTAGACATATTCCATAGGTGTTTGGGGACCATGGAGTAAGATAGTGACGTGAGGAAAGAAATATTAGGAAAAAAAACCCATAAAAAACAAACCACTCAAGAAGACATAAGTAAGGCATTGGAAGAGAATAAAATGACACAGGAGATTCAGACCACTGAAATCCAGGTGAAGGCCAAAGAGATTCTTTTAAAAAGTAGCCTGAGAATGGCGAGGAGATGTTAAGCAGCTGCAATGGGTTGGAGATGAAATGGGGATCTGGAACATGATACGAGGTATGAGTTGGAACTACAAGGTTGGAAACTGCAAGTAAAAGGTGATGATTGAAACCCCAGGAATGGATTTGAGCAACAGGGGTAGCAGAAGACAAGACAGATAGAGATCAAATCTAATGTCAAAGATCAGAGGGGGAAAAGTAAAAACCTAAAAAGACAGACAGAAAAGAAGTAGCGGTAGGAGTTGAGTAAGAGGAGAAGCAATTTAGGATACTAAGTGAAGAGAAAATTAAATTCCCAGGTGGCAAATGGTATCAAATATATGTTCTCCATACTCAAGTCACACCTACCTGATTGGGGTGTGACTTCCAACCCTGCCACCTAGCTTTACACTCTGAGCTTCAATGTCTTCTTTTGCAAAAGTGGGGGTGTTAATGTGAGCCTACACCATTGCTATGAGAAAAGAGCACATCATAGATGCTCCATAAATGGTAGTTCCCATTGTTATAATTATTATTTACTTAACTTATTCTTCCTCAAGTTGAGGAGCTTGAGATCAGGAACCAGGTCTTTGCATTTACCTCATTCATCTACATAACTCCTGACACATGAGTCACTCTTTAAATGGTTGTTGGATGCTAAGGAAATGGAACAGATGAACACCTTCTATCACTTTCTTTGTTGTTGCTCTGACCATTAGCTCTCACTTGCATTTTATCACTGTTAGCTATTAGCCAAGAAGGAGCTAGAGAGTAACAACCAGCCCTCTCTTAATCTCTGCTTCAGTTTCCATTTAGGTACAGTGGACAAAGACCCAGGGCCAAGACAGCAGCTCAGTGATATGATTGGTTCCAGGCTAGGTTCATGGGGACCTATGGGGACTTATAGCAGCCAACTGCATCATCTCAGATAACGTGGGCAAAGCTCGTTGCTTTCTAGACTTCTCTGATCTCAGTTTGTGAGGGGTTGGTGGGAGAACCCTGGAGAAGGAAGGATAGGCAAGGTCACATGGGCAGCTACCCCCTGTCCCTTAATGAGGTAAGGGGTGGTGTTACCAAGCAAAGGGGGCCTTATTCACATGGCACTTTGGTTTAAGACCCAACAATTGTTGAGGAAAACAGGTCTTTATTTGCAATATTCCAACTTTGGGGGGCCTGGGAGCACTCCTGCTCAGAGCCCTATTTTCTTTCAAGACCCAACTCTTCCCTTGCTCCCCAAAAATCTATAAGCCAAAACCAAACCAAATATTTCCCATTCCTTATCTGCCAGCTCTCTCCTTCAGGATCTGGCATATGTTGTCATCAGCTTCCATATTACAGTCCAGGAAACCATGTGCTGTGTTACACTAGATCATGGTGAAGTCCAGAAAAGGCACAAGTCCTAAGAGAGCATCCTTTCTACATGCCCCAAGTTCCAAGGATCCAAATAGCATACGAGTCTGCAAGGTGAAGTCCTTGGTGGGTTTGGAGTCAGTTGGAGCAGGCCCAGGCTGCATGGCCCTCTCCCATGGCAGACCAGCCCTCCTACAAAGCTGCCTAGCTGCTACATCGTGTTTTTCTTTCTACACACCAGACCTCTTAGCCAATTCCTGACCACACCCTTTCAGACCACATGGCCTCTTCCTCCACACCAGACTTCATGGTGGATTGAAGGGCCCTTCTTCCTCCTTATGGACAGCATGGCCCCCTTTCTTATGGCTGGCTCCTTTTCTTCTGGTCGCTCCTCTTCTTCAGGAAAGACTCAGCTATCCCCTTGTCATCAATATGCAAAACATCCCAAAAGGTATCATCTTCCTTTTACCTTAGCCACCAGCTCACCATAGATATGCAAAGTACCTTAAAAGCTGCATTGTCTCCCTTCTCCATCCCCAAGACCATGGGGTGTAGGGACTTTTGGGGACTCCTGTTACAGTGGGAAGGCAGAATTTATAAGCTCAGGATGACTTGGTTGTACCTTGAACCTGAATCCAAGGTGCCTTTCTCTCAGCCTTCAGGTAGTGGTAGAGTTGGCCATTCCATGGGTCAGAAGGAATTCTTACCTCTCATCAGCACATCTTACTGTGTCCTTCCCAAGGCTGGCTCAAAGATTCTGCCCTGGGAGCCATCTGCTAAAATGGCCTCCTCACTATTGATGATATTTTTTGCTTGTGGCTTTTTGGGTGTGCGTATGGGGGTAGGAGGGGAGGGGAGGGAGGTGGGAAGAATTGTAAGGGCCCAGAAGTGTTTGAAAGCCCAGCCACCCCCACTGTCTTGGCTGTTCCAGGCTTTGATAATGCCAGAGACTGAGATAGCTACTAAACTATCAGACCTGCCTCTCCCAGGGCTGGCGGGACAGCTTTCATCTCTATTTGTGGCCAAGGACAGGGACATGGGGGCCAGCACCCAGGCTGGCTAATGAGTAATTGGGAGCCTTGTCTGGCTGCAATCCTGGGACATGCACTTGGGTGACCTTGATGTTGCTTGGGGAGGCCTCATTCATCCTAAAGCCTGAGCCAAAGCCAGAAGGTTATTTCCTCTTTGTCACCTCTGCTACCACCCTCCAGTGGAGCCAGAGTTGTGTCCTTACCCACCCCCTCTGCCTCCACACACACACCACCTTCACTTAAATACTTAAATGCCCTGGTTTGGGTTATTTATGAGAGTTATTCCAAAGGCTTTCCTCCTTCATTCTCTTCTGGTTACAAAAATGAAAACTAGGGTGCTACTCTAGCTTCCATTTCAACTATCAGATTGTAATCCCTCTAGTTACCTCTTCCTCTACTAACTCTGGGAATTAGTACAAATTCCCTTCCAGGGAGGGTGAAAAAAAAAAAGCCATTAAACGTTCAGAAACATACCTTTGTGAATGGCTATGTCATCTTGATCTTCCTTCCTCAGGTCAGATAACTTCCTTTCTATACAAGGCTCTTGAATGGCTGCCCAATAGGAGATCTCTGTGCTCTTGGGAATGCATCAAGCAGACTTTCCACCCAGAAGTCTTTGCTTCCTCCCCTTCTTCCTCAGCATACTCTTCACATGTCTGCTTTGTATGGGAATTCCTTCCAATGTGTCTGTCACTTGCTTGTAGCTATGGAGCCTGGTACAGTTACCTCAACTCTGTTTTTTCTCCTCTGTACAAAGGTGCCTATGGCATCCCTCAAAGGGCTACCCAGGAACTGCAGAAAAATGGCAGGTGTCAAGTGCTAGATAATGAAAAGATGGTAATTCTCTGCTTTGGAGCCACATGTCTGTCCCCCTCCCCATCAGTAACTCTGCTCTCCCTGCCAAAGTGAACTCAGTGGCATGAAATACTTAAAAAATGTTTTCCAAGTGAATGAATGAATAAATGAATAAATGCATTGCAAATGGCAGCAAATATATGTGGGCATCTGTTCCCTGAGAATAAATCCGTTCAATGGTTATGGAATGTCACAGTGTGGTTAAGAGTTGGACCAGGAACATGCAAACCATGCTCTAAGACAATGGAATTGAGCCTGAAGAGTATCAAGGCTTTCTTGTTTTATTTGAGGTTAGCTTTTTGGGAAATTAGTATTTGGGAAAGAGCTCTAGCCACTAATAAAACTTAATTTTATTGTAGCACCTGTGTTATGTTAGATGCCTGATGAATTTCTATGGAATGAAGAAATGGATAAATGATTGAAAAAAAATCAGCCATCAGCAATGAGAACAATGCTCATCTGATTTGTTGGGGGCTTGGATGCTTTTCAGGGACCTGAGTACAAGTCTGCTGCGTGGTCTTTGCTATGCCTCTTACCTTTGCTGTCTCCAACACCTCTCTGAGCTGTAAGGCAATAAGATTCCCAATTTCTGCATTTTCTTATAGGAGTGCTAGAAGGCAAATATAATGGGAGACACAGGCCTTCAGCAACCTCCTAGGTCTATCTCATGAGAATATGATCATATATCTCTCTGGGGCTTTTAGAGCAAGCAGAGCTGAGGGAGGGAAAAAGAGAAGAGGGAGGGGGAAAATTAACTGGACAAGTCACTTCAGGGCAGTAAGTCCCAAGAAAGCGCCTTTATCTTCATTCCTGCTATGCTTCATTGACTTCATTATTGTCCTGTCTCCAAAACAGTGTCCATTCTCCTTTTCTGCACAGCTAAGCTGTCTCCCAGAGGCTGGGCCTGGCAACATAGAGAAGAGGCAGGCAAAATATGGGTGGATTAATTTGCAAAGCTATCCCCTCTACCTCCCCATTCCTCCCCATCCCCCCAAGACCCACCCTACCCCGCCTTTAAAGCAGCTGTTACTTCAGGAAATTCTGATAGGCACTCAGAATTGTGACTAGGGACCATGGCTGGCAGGGCTCGGGGCTGGCTCGGCTCAAGGGTGCTGTTACAGAGCTGGGAGTCGGAACTTTGAGACAGATCCTGTAAAAAAGGTCCAAGAGGGTTCAGTGACAGCTCCGGAGCTCAGAACAGCTGCTTGGTCATGACAGAAGCTCAAATTCTACTTCCTCCAGTAAGCCTTCTGAGATTACCCCAGCTGGATGCTCCCTTCCCAAATCATACAGAGTTTTTTCTTGCTCCTTTTGGAACACTTAATACTTTATCTATCGTGTTACCATTACTGCATGGTTGGTTCCTTCTCTACTTGTCTGGGAGCTGCTAATGGGAAGGAACTTGTTTAATTTACTTTGGTCAGTTGAGTGCCTAGTTGGCCAGTCCTGCAGGAGGCACTTATAAAATACCTAATGACTCAAGGAAGAGATAAGTGGCGATGTCCCATTTGCTAGTCTTCTCTCCTCTTCAAGTTGTTTCTTGTATTCTTCCTCTTTGTACCTTCTATGTTAGAAAGGACACCAGGAGAAAGGAGTTAAAAGTGGAGACACCTCAAATACCTGTTTTGGCCATGTATGTGAGAGAGCCAGGTAGGGAGAGAGGGCAGTGCACTGGTGGAATGAAGCCCAGGACATAAAATAACCAGAGGGCCATTTGACCGAGTGAACTATAGTACATAGGGGTTCACCCTTGGGCCACAGTTCCTGGTTCTGTGGCCTGTCCTATTCGTAGGGTCATGCTGCCTTGCTCTGTAATACTAACTTGAATGAACCTATTTCTTACAGCTCCATTTTGAGTTCCAAAGAGCGAGACCCTTCCTTATTAATTTTATAGAGGCAGGCTAGTAAGGTGAATAGGACAACAGGTCCTAGAACCAGGTTTCTTATATTTAGCCCAGTCACAACTAAATACGTGTGGAAATTTAAACAAGTTACTTAACCTCTCTGTGTGTGTATAAGCAAGTGAGGAAAACAATAGAAGCTACGTCATAGAATAGTGAGGATTAAAGGACTGAGCCTGCGTAAGGCTCTCAGCAGAGTGGCTGGTGTTTCATGATGAAAGCATCTAAATCCTCAGGTTCAGAATTACAATCTCATGATCCTAAGTAACTGAGGTATAGGTTCCCAACAGCCCATGCTGGTACAACTGTTAATTCAGTAACTTTTTCTGGCTCCTCACTGAATGAAAAATTCATTAGAAATCCATGCCTTCCACTATCACCAACCTCTGACCTTTATCTCCAGTGACCCCCTGACCCTGACTGAGTCAAAAGGTATAGGCTCAGTCCAGGGAAAAGACTGGCTGTATTCAGCTCAGGTATGCCTGACCCTGGGTCAACCTAAACAAATAGCTGCCTTCCGGTGAGGAAAGGTGATAACATTCCTGAGGCCTGAGTGGGCTACACTGTGTGCTGGCAGCAATCCATTCTGCTCCCTGCCTAAAACCATTCATCAGCCGCCCAGAGTCATCCCAGCAACCTTCCCACGGCCCCTTCCTATGTTGGAGGAGCTTTAGGGGCTGTGGTATGTGAACTCTCATGCTTGTAGTTAAATCAACTACCTGGCCCATGTTAAATGTCAAGTTTTCTAATATCTCCCTTTTAGATAATGGGTGAAGCAGAGAGAGCTCAAAGCACGGGGCAAGGTGAATCGATGGTCAGCACTGTATCAAAAACTTGCCTTTCAAAGTTTGTAGTTTAGGAGCTTATGCTCAGAACTATTTCCACAGGAAATCCAGTGGAGCCATTGATGAAGACCTAGGTGAGAAACAAATCAAATGCTAGATAGGAAGAAAGTCAAGTTCAAATAGAATGTAAGCATTTCTTTCATTCAATGCCTGTGTTGTGTGCTGTGCCATCATCTTCACCACAACCCTATTAGGTGAATTTGAGGAAACTGAGGCTCAAGCAAGCAGAGTCACGTGCCTGGTACCATCGCATTAGTTGTAAATAAAAGAGGTGTGAGCCCCAGTCTCCTGACTTCTGGCTGAGTGCTATTCACATCTATTCATTCCAAAAGGGACCCTGAAGCTGATCTCGCCCAGCCTCAGCCAAGTGAGTTTTGCAGAACATTAATTCCCAAGATGCCTCCCAGAAAGGGGTCCAATGCAAGCCACCCCCCTAGTGGAGACTCATGCTGCACGTTCAAGGCTCTGAGATCGCCTGCAGTAGCTGCCCATTTAGCCTAGTGTTTCTGAAACGCATTGAACTACAGAGTGCCTTTGTTCTTGTGACAATCATTAACTTCCTTCAGAACTGTTCTTTGGAACAAGCCTCGGGAAATATTAATCTAGTCTGACACATTCACTTATTGATGGGAAATTGAAGCACAAAGTGAGGAAGTGACTTGCCTGAGGGCAGCCAGCTAGTTAGTGGCGGAGCTGAGACTAGAACCCAGTATTTCTGACTCTCAGCCAGAGTTTTCTCTGATTGACAATGTTTATTAACTTGGTACTGAACCAATGGGGACCCAGTGTGAGGAAAAGACATAGATTTTACCTGTAGAGAGGTCCTGAAAGGGTCTTAAGACCATTTATTGCCAACATTATCAGCAAAACCACATCTCCAATGGCAACAGGATACAGCTGCTGACAGGGATAAGATCAAAGGAAGGGATACAAGTTGGGTTGAATGACTCTAGGAAGGATTTCTGAAAGAGCTAAGTGTGGAGAAAGATTGTGAGAGGCCAAGTTACTTTTAAAGGAAAAAATAATAAAATGTGAAATGTTAAAATCTTGCTTATTCATTTGAGAAAATGATGTTGATCAGCCTCCTGATGTTGTTATGTGGAATGTTGAACAGATACGGCTCCTTTGCACTTTGGAAAAGATTATCTCATGCTCCCAAGTATTTTTACCTCTTGCCTCCAGATGCGCTAATTGACTATCTATGTGAACCTCCACAAACCACATGACCCACCATTATGTCCTTTGTTCCAGAATGAGGCATGAAGAATTCAGGGACAATAGCAATGCATTTAGAATGAGAAAAATTCATGTTTGAGTCCTGGTTCTGGTTTTGGATCCTTCCACTCATCTTCTGGGTCTTAATTTTCTCAATTGGAAAAGAGTGGGTTAGATTCAAATGTGGCCCCACAGACAATCGGCGTCAGAATCACCTGCCCTTTTACTGAGGGCCATCTCTCACAACCAGGAAATTTTGCATCAACATTTCAGCCATTCTGTGGCATCTTCCTCCTAAGTGTCCCCTTTTAAAAAATTGCAACAGCTGGTATGCTGAGGCTCAATTTAAAGCAGCCTTTCTAACACCTAAATGTGCATCCCCTGGGATGTTTTTCATAAATGAGTCTGTGGGTCCCACCCAGGCATAGTGACTTGGTGGGTAATCAGCCCCGGATCATCTTCAATTTGGGATTGGAAACCTGCCAAAGGATGAGTCACTGCAGGCATCTAAGTGGGAGGAATCTTGGAGGCTGAAGGGGGTAGAGAGGGACCAAGGGTGGTCCTCCAGCATTCTTTAAATTGCAGCAGGCTCTCAGGGCAGAAGCTATGTCTTACGTGGCTGGACCCTCCACAAAGGATGGGATCCAGGAGGTTTAGATTTGACCATAGCTTCCCTGTGTGACCATGGCCTAGTGAGTTTAGCAAATTGATGGTACTCATGTATGCCTTGGGCCCTCTATGGAGACAGGAGGCAAATGAGGCTGCAGAGGAAGAAACAGACAAGGCTATTTCTGACTTTTCCAAAGACTGCTGCTAGTGAGGTCATTATTAGTATTGTTCAGGCTTTACTTCTAGTTAAAACTAGCATTCCAAGTAGTGGCTAAGAAATGCAATCATTCTCTTTTCTTCAAAGAATCTTTGAGCTACCTTCACACAGTCTGCAATATATAGTGAATCCACATTTTAAAAACAGATATTAACTAAAGAATCTATGTAACAACTAGGTCTACAGTGGGCAAGATGAGGCAGACACCCAAGACAGCTGTCCCAATCAATCAGACCCGGAATTACCCGATTTGAGGGGGATTATCTGGAAAATTGCCTCAGCTGTCCATTTCATTTGCAGTGCTTGCTCAATGAGCCATTGTTAGAGACATTTTTCAAAACCTTGCAGCCTGCCACTAGGATTGGGGACTGTGACAGTCCACAGACTTGGAAGAGTGGAAAGAATTCCAATTTTTTTTTAATGCATGAAGTCCACTGGATTACACTAATTGGGGTAAGAAAATACCTCTCTCAAAGCGAAGGAAACAGGTTACGAAACCATTACCAAATACCCATCATGTGCCAGCTAATAAACTAGCCCCTTTTATGTGTTATCTCATTTAATTTTCTGAACCACTTTGTAAAAATCAATTTAATTACTTTAAAGTAGAAAGGTAAGGAACTGACGGAGATGCTAAAAAACAAACAAATAAACAAACAAATAAAGTCTAACCAAGAACCACAGTTGGTGAGTACAGGAACCAGGATTTGAAGATCAGGTTCCTTCCATTGCATGTTGCTACTTTTATTCCTAGACCTTTCTTCCAAAATTTGAATCTTTTAAACTCAGAAATCTCAGGGAGGAATAAGATATAGTTCCTGTTCATCCTTCAGATGGAGACAACACAAGACATGAAAAGCTTATTTTTAAGTGAAATATAATTGACAAACAATGCTTATTTTAGATGTACGACGTAGCGTTTCAACATTTGTATACATTGGGAAATGATCACTGCAATAAATCTAGTTACCATCTGTCACCGTACAAAGTTAATACACGATTATTAACTGCATTTCCCATGATACACATTACATCCCCATGACTTATTTATTTTATATCTGGAAGTGTGTATCTCTTGATACCATTTATCCATTTCACCACTACCCCAATCTGCCTCTCCTCTGACAGCCACCAAGCTGCTCTCTGTATCTATGAATCTGTGCTTGTTTTATTTCATTTAGTTTGTTTGTTTATTAGATTTCACATATAAATGAAATCATATGGCATTTGTATTTCCCTGTATGACTTATTTCACTTAGCATTATACCCTCAAGGTTTGTCCATGTTGTTGCATATGGCAAGATTTCATTTCATTCTTTTTTTTAATAGCTAAGTAACATTCCATTGCACATATATATCACATTTTCTTTATCTATTGACGGACACTTCGGTTGTTTCTGTATCTTGGCTATTGTAAATAATGCTGCGTAAACATAGGGGTGCATACATCTTTTTGATTAAGTGTTTTTTGTTTTCTTTTGGATAGATAGCCATAAGTGGAATTCCTGGATTATATGGTAGTTCTGTATTTAATTTTTGGGGGAACCTCTACTGTTTTTTACAGTGGCTGCACCAATTTACATTTCTACCCACATTGTCAGGGTTCCCTTTTCTCTGCATGCTCATCAATATTTGTTACATCCTATCTTTCTGAGAATAGCCATTCTAACAGGTGTGAGGCAATATCTCACTGTAATTTTAACTTGCACTTCACTGATGGTTAGTCATACTGAGCATCTTTTCATGTGCCTATTGTCATATGTATGTCTTCTTTGAAAAAAAGTCTATTCAGATCCTCGGGCCATTTTACTTTATTTCATATTCTTAATGAGAAGGGAAGGGACAGAGAGAAAGGGGAAGAGAAACAGTGGCTGATTGTCTTCCATATATGGCCCAACTAGGTATAGTACCCAAAACCCAGGCATGTGTCCTGCCTGGGAATCAAACCTGTGACCTTTCCACTTGCAGGATGAAGCCCAACAAACTGACACATACCAGTCAAGGTTGTGACCATTTTAAAATTGAATTATTTGCTTTTTGTTGTTGAGTTGTATGAGTTTTTTCTATATTTTGAATACTAACCCCTTATTTGATATATGCTTTGCAAACATCTTCTCCTATTCAGTAGATTTTTATTGTTGTTGTTCATGGTTTTTTTCCCCTCTGCAGAAACTTTTTATTTTGATGCAGTTCCATGCATTTGTTTTTGCTTTTGTTGCCTGGAAAGTTCTTAATGAAGGTCTAACTGTGCAAGAAGAGCAAGACCAAGGACCCCTAATATCACCACTAATGGTCTTTCTATTGTATCTTGGTTTCCTAAAACCAAAAGACAGACTCTGTATCACCATGGTCCCTAGCAGGTTGTTTCTCCCTGGAGCCCTGGAAAGGCCCTGGCCAGCACAACGGTCAGGACATCCTTGGCCAGAGCTGTCTCTCTGCGTTTGACTCTGCCTTTCTGAATAAAAGGGTCATGCAACCATCTTCCAGCCTGTGACAATGTCTCCAAAGCAGGCTGGGAAGGCTTTCATGCTGCCTGCTCCCTGGGTACTATTTGCAGGAGGTGAGGTCTCTGTGGTCCTTGACCATACCCTGCAAAAGATCTCTGTAGCCATGGGGCATATGCCCACTTGCTCTTTTTGTGGGGGTGACCTCCCCTGGCCTCCTTAGTTTGGGGTGTGAGGAAGTTCATGTAAGAGAGAATTCAGGTAAAGTACAGCAGGCAAAGCTTGCAGTGAACCTATTCTTGGAGGATTCTTTGAGGAGAGAAAGGAGGGAAAAAGACTGTCTGGTGCAAAGTGGGTGCCCTCAAACCTGTCTCTTTCTCTAGGCCTGTCACTTTGTAGGACCAGGAGAATGTGCCCCAGACTGGCAGGGCTATTTCCTTTGGGCAGAAGAGTGAGGAGCAGGACTCAGGTGGGGGTCAGAGGAGATTTTAGGCTTATAGGTGAAGATTTACTTTTTAAGAAAGGATGTGTTCATGAAGAAGGAGAAGGGGAGAAAGAGAACAGTGCTTGATGATCATAATTTTTTTAAAATTTAGCTTAACTGGATTTAAGTGTTAATTATTAAGAAAAAAAAAGGAAAACCCAACATTTCAGATCCAGCACTAGGGTTGGACTGGACAGTGACCCCAGTCACCCCTTTAGAGAAGGCATAGGACAAGTACAGTAATATATAAATTGAATAGCAAATTATACCCTGTGCTAATGGTTGGGCCTCGGTGATCTCATCTGTGAAAGGGAAATAAAAATGACTAACTGTCTACCTTGACTGGTAGCACAGTGGATTAGGTGCTGGCCTGCGAACCCAAAGGTCACTGGTTCGATTCCCCAGCTAAGGCGCATAACCAGGTTGCAAGCCAGGTCTCCAGCCAGGTCTGTAGCTAGAGACAGGTGAAAGGCAACCATACACTGTTATTTCTTTCCCTCTCTGCCTCTCTCCCTTCCCCTCTCTCTGAAAATAATAAATAAAAAGGTCTTAAAAAAAAGAAAAAAAGATTAAAAAAAAAAGAATAACTAACTGTCTAAAGACAAGAGGTGGTCACCCCACTCATGCAAGGGAGAATACATTTCTGAAGGATGGCTACCTAAAGAGCTGCTATTTGCCCCAGAAAGGTACCTCAGTCAAGACCAGTTTCTTTCTTCCCTTATAGGTTCACTTCTCTCTGAACAGAATCTAGGCACCCTGCCTTCTAGCCTCAAACAGCCCTGTCTTTGACGTGTCCCAGTCTCCCCAGGATACTACAATGCTGTGTGTACAAGATGCTTCAAAGCTGGAGCCATCATCCCCCACTCTGTGGGATGTTCAGAGGACCCGGCACCTGGGGAGAGGAGGCAGGCAAACTGCCAGCCCAAATACCTTTCCTGAGGCCTTTGGAGGAGACAACATCAGTGGGAGGGCAGGTCTCATTCAGTAGGCAGCATCAGAGCTGGAGGGCCTGGGCCAGATTCAGGATGATAACAAGGAAGTCTGCACGTAGCCACCAGCCCAGGCAGGATTCACCTGCCTGGAAACTCAGGGCCCCCACAAATGGATGCAGCCATGTGGTTTGCCTCTCATGGTCCCAAGCTACCTGCCACATTGTAGGAGACTGAGTGTCTTCTGATGGGGATTGGCTGGTCCAGGTGCAACAGGTCTTGCCCAAGAGGAAGGTGATTCACTATGGCAAAATGACCCAAACTAGCCCTGCTGCAGTCCATGTGCTATGCCTGGAATGGGCGCACTGCAACCTAGTGCCACAGGGCACAGATTTCTTAGCTGCAGCCTCCCAGGGTTGCTCTTGGCCAGGACTCCCATGCCTCTCCTGATCTTGGCATTCATTTACACTTATTTCCTTGCATAGTGCAGCCTCTGCTTCTGACTCAGACCCAGTCAGGCTTCCCAAACAGGTGATCCTTGTGGGACTCGGGGGTCAGGACCACTGTATGTCCCTGCTGTCTTGGCTTTAATTATGTTTTGAGGACGTCATCTGACCTGCTACGCCTTGAGTTTCTCCAGCCCCATGTAAATTCCTGGTTTATGAAGAACAAAGGTGGACCTAGAGATTCTGCCAATTCTGACCATTGAAAATGAGAAAAGTGGCCTTTCTGAGATGGAAAAGTAATTTTTCAAGACAAAAAGTAAAGCTGAGACTGCTAGTTGTCCCCTTCTTTCTCAGAAATAGCATCCTCAACTTTAGGATTTATAACCTAAACAGAAGAAAAGTGAGAATCATCAACTTCCCTTGTGGCCAACAAGATTGAGGGAAAGTGTCCTGGGAAAGTGCTAGAACTGTCTTTAAAGGGAAGAAGTATAGTCTTCCTCACTGCTTCCTTGTTTCTGCTTGAACTTAGCTGTCATCTTGAACCATGAGTTAGGAGCCAGGTTCTAAGAAAAGCAGACCAGATAGAAGGATCCTGAGTCCATAATGACTTTAAGAAGCTTTCCTATTACCTCTGCACTCTCCCTTCTACACTTCCATGAGATGAAAAAATCAGTTTTCATCTTGTGTAAGCCAATAATATTTTGGGTTTCTGTCACTTTCAGCCAAAGCTAAAACTAATCGTTATAAGAGGACAGTATATGGGGCATTTAGAAGGAATGGCAAGTTCTAGAGATGCACTATATTAGTATAGATTTTAATTTGTACAGAGGAAAGAATCAAGTAATCTTGGAAGAGGAGGTCTCTTGCCTGAAGCTCAAGGACAGATTCTAGAACCCTAAGCAAAGATCTCAGGGAGTGATCTTTAATGTTGCTGATTTAAAAAGAAAAGAAATGACTTTTTGGGAAATTTATTGCTCCTAGGAGCTGCTGAGGTGACATTAACCTTCCAGTACCATTGATGTACCAAATGTGAGGTGGCTTAAGTCCATAAAGAAGCCATAGGTACAAGTCTAGAGAAGAGAGCAGGGCTATTGAAGACAGAACATTGGAGACCTCACTCATGCAGAGAGTTGCCAAGAATCAGAGTCAACTCAGTTGTACATAACACACAGAGCCACTTATGATTGGGAAGGTGGGGAGGGAAGCCTTACAACATATTAATCAGCAGTTGGGTGTGAACTAGTACCATTGTTCGGCAGGCAGGAATAAGAGCCTTTAAAGAAGTGGGAGGAGAAAGTGAAAGGAAATTGTCCAGATAATGAAGTTGAATATGCCTCCATTGTATTATAGTCATTTACTCTCATTTATTTTTATTTTCTTAAAGATTTTATGTATTATTCCTAGAGAGAGGGGGAAAGGGAGAGAGGCAGAGAGGGAAAGAAACATAAACATCAATGTATGGTTGCCTTTCACCTGTCTCCAGCTGGAGACCTGGCTGGAGACCTGGCTTGCAACAACCTGGTTATGTGCCCTGGCTGGGAAATTGAACCAGCGACTTTTGGGTTCGCAGGCCAGCGCCTTATCTACTGTGCCACCCGCCAGGGCCTACTCTCATTTATTAAGCAGCTATTATATTCAAGCAAAAGGAGATATAATGATCAGACATAGATTCTGTCCTTATGTAGCTTGTGAAGTCTAATAGGGAAGGTAAGATGTAGCTGACCTATGAACATGATATAAAATGAAACATAGCTGTGAAAAGTTTCGTGTAAGATGTGGGTCTACAAAAGCAGAAGAGGTCCCTATCAGGTCGGTTTTGGGGAAATTTTGTGGAGGAGTGGACCTTTGTTGTTTTGCAGGATGGGTAGGATTTGGACATGCAAGACTGGTGGGGACAGAGAATGCTGGTGAGTTTCTTTTTCTCCAAATCACTGTTAAGGTGTCTCCTTTCTTAGAGTGTGATGATTAACCAACACCCTCCCCCACAAGACCATGGATACTATAGTTGTTTGCTATAGGTAAGACTGTATTCTGTATGAAATGCAGGTGTTCGGGAGGCTGTTGCTATGATCCAAAACTAAAAGATGAAAGACAAAGTAAGCCCTTGGTTTCTGAGTTAGACATAGTAAGATTTGTATCTTAGCTCAATTCCTTGAGCTTCTCAAGACTGACTGCTCAGAAGCCCATTGAGAAAGCCCAGTCTGTTGTGACCATGCTCTAGAAGCAGGACTTAGAAGAAGTCATAGGAAGATGGTTGTAAAGGGGACCAGTAGGGGCCTTGGACAAGCCCACATCTTCTGATCTTTTCCCCTTCCACTCAATTATTCTATTTCTAACACTTTAGAACAATGTCATGGTATAGGAGGTGGCTTTAAGCTTAGTGACAAGGGAAACACCAAAAGCAGATAAAAGTGCCTGGAAACACTTGTAAGGAGGTTTGATCAATTGGCAACTTGGTGTTTGTAGGAAACTGATGGTTAGGCTGGAACCAAACTATGAGAGGGCCCCCGGTGCTTTGGATTTCTTGGCAAACAAATGTATTGATTGGTGGAGATATAGCTCTCCATAATTCTAGTTCTTGCCCTTTTTCCTTTCTTTGAGGAAGACTCAGTATACATTCAGTTTAGACCCACAATGGTTCATCACCACCATGACCAAAACACACATTTAAATACCTAGGAACCATGCTTAGGCATGACCATGCCAAGGGGCTCTCAAGTTTTTCCTCTGTTTAAGCTTATAAGTAAATTACAGGTAGAAAGGGGTATGTGTGTGCACGTATGTGTGTGTGTGTGTGGTGATCAGTAAGGAAAACAGAAATGCTTTTGCTTCTCTCCTAAGAATACTGAAAGTAGAAAACTAGATCTCAGTTTGTAAGGTATTTTGTTGCTCTAGAGAGGAGCATATCTGAAGGGCAGAGGCGTGAGGGAACATTTTACTGTTCTTCTTTTAGACCTTTGCCTAGAAACAGGAAGTTTGGCCCACTTTACCTGCTGGGGCCACTTGCTATCTACCTCAGGGCACAATCTGCTGTTTGTAATATCACAGTCAGTTACCAGGGAGACTGTGACGTGAACACATCAGCCTTCTGGCTGAAGGAAGGGAACAGTCTGCTGAGATGGGCTCTATGCACAGATAAATACATTCCAAAGCAACAGGTGAGCCTCAGGGAAGCCAGGTCTCTGGTTTCTACTGAAATGTTTCTATCATTGAACAAACATTGGAGGAAACACAAACATCTGCCTAGAAGCAAAGCCTGGAGCTCATGAATTCCAGGGCTGTGCCAGGGCCCCTGCATCTGGTTTCCTGTGTGGGCCGAGGCAATTGGCTTAACCTTTTTGTGTCTTAGGTGAACTGGCTCTCTTTCCTGGTATTCACTCTCGACTCTACTTCTTGGTGGGATTAGGAGGGCAGATGCAATGGGAAAGTAGAAAGAAGTGTCTCATTCCACAGTGACACTGGGCATAAGTGGGCAGGAGAGGGGTTGACCCTGCCAGGGCTCATAAAACCATCTCTACCAGCAAACTACCACCAGATACTAACCCCTTCTCATCTCCAGGCATTTTGTCACACTAATGCAGGAGAAGGTTCAGTGACATGATATCTTTCAGTACGATCTGTATCTGAAGGGCAGATTCAGCGCTTGTTGGGAAACTTGGCATGTGATAGTTCATTGAGCCCATGCATTTGGTTTCACTATGTCTTATGTGCCCATAGATACATGGTTTAGCTATTGTACAAGGTATACTCTGTTAGCTTACGAATAGCTAACATCAATGGGGAAAGTCAGCATTTCCTGCTAGCTCAAAGCACTGATAACCTGTTCTGAATTTTCAACCCTCTTTTTGGTGCACGCTGGCTAATACGCCAACATACATACATCAAAAATCAAATATGCATCCGGTTTATGTTCACCTTTAAACCGGCACTGAGCACTACCATTGCTTTGCATAGCATAGGCACTCAATAACTACGTAATGACTTAGAGTTAACATTCATAATGTGGGTGCCGTGCTCTGTATGAGTGACTCTGTGTGTGTGTGTGTGTGTGTGTGTGTGTGTGTGTGAACACAGATGAATATATCACCCTAACATTTTAGAACTAGAAGGGACCTTCAAATAATTTGTTCCTATACCATATTTGTATATACAGCATGAACCTGAGACTCAAGAAGATGAAATGACTTACCCCAGAACAGCTGAAAAAAAGACCATGGATTCTCAGTCCATGGCTCTTTCTCTCCTTTCTCTCTGCACTCCTCTACTGCCTCCTTCACCCTAACCATTCCTTCCCTCTTCCTCAGGCTCCAGTGCGGAGAGTCCCAGAAAGTTTCCTGAAGTCATAGGGAGCTTCTGGCAGTTTCCCAGGCCTGTGCCCAGGTAGCTCTGCGCTGCCTTTACCTGGAGCAGAACCTAATGAACAGAGCCCTCAGAAAGGCCTGGGAGGCCCATGCTGCTGATCCAGCTTCTTCTCCTCCCAACATTACACATCCTGAAGAGAGAACAGGGTCTAATAGACTGAAAAGTCCTATGTTTCAGTTTCAGTGGTATAACCTTGGCCAAGTCACTTCAATGTTCTGGACCTCAGTTTCCTCCCCTGTAAAAGAACAGTGATGATTCTTGTCTTGTATGCGTTTCAGGGTTTGGGGGTTCAAGTGAGATCATATGAGGCCTGTCCAGAAAGTATCAAGCCAATGTCAATATAATTAAAACAGTTTGTGCAGCCAATACTTTTGGGACACAGGCCTTTGGATGTGTAACTCTTAGCGATGAAGTACAATCTCAAGGCATGATAGTATAATTATTATCCTTTACAGGAATTTCTTAGCTGAGAGTTGGGATACCCACTCAATTACGTGTTCCTAAAATACCTTTAGGACAGAGATTGTCACCTACCACCCAGGAACCTAACGACTCCACCTATCTTCCCTCCCCCTGCCACACCTCCTCATCCTGTTCCCAGACCACCAAAAGCCAGTGCTTCCAGCAATAATCCTGTAGCTCCCAATAACTGCTGTTGGTGAAGACAGTCTAACACCAGGGAGAGGAGAGGCATTCTTCATTATTGGGAGGAGGGCAGTAGTAGAGAGTAGATGATACTTTGTACCCCATCCCCCTTTACGCTGTACCTTTCAGGCTCAGTGCACGGGGGTGGGGGGGTTGTAATTATTTGCAATGCGTTAGTGAAATGAGCTCTATACCAAAAGGCCTTTTGTCTGTGCTCCTGAAAAGTGAGACCAATGGCCTCTTCCCCTTCTGCTCTTCGGTTCAGCACTGCAGTAACAGCACAGGCTTACAGCTAGTGGGCAAGCGGGCACCTTCCCACCCACAGTGTTTGGGGGTGGTAGGGTGCCTCCGGGGGCTTCCTACCTCTAAAGACCTTGCCCAAATCCTGCAAACTAAGCTTTCTGTCATCTCTTGTGAAACCTGGGAACCTTATTTGTTTCCTCAAGTACCTCCTCCCCATTTATTCTAGAAGAACTGGCCCTGAAATAACCACATTGTATAAGCATGGGGAGGTCTCTAACCATGTGTTTACCCCAGTTTCATCTTTAAAATGAGGCTGTCCCTGCTGTAGTCCACATCATAATCAATCCCATCTCAGGTTGGAGGGAGGCACTGGACATGAAAGCACTTTAGAACTAGTTACACAAATGTAAAGGATGAGTATTATTTAGATTGTGCAAAAGTTCTCTTTCCTCTCTGACACTGCTCTCATGCTGGCATTCCATTCGGTGCTACACTCGGACCCTTAGGGCTAACTGGACTTTACATATCCCTGACTTCCTGGAATTAGTTGTCTGAGTTGGTCACTGCGTGCATCCTGCTAGGCACCTTGTGACTCGCCAGCTTGTTGATCTGTGCTCTTATGGCACATGGAGGTGCTCCATACTGGTGCTTGTATGTGCATGTGTGGCCTTGCACACACAGCAGATTTGGAAGTGGCAAACTGGTGAATCCAGTTCTCCTATTTATCAGATAAAATAACTGAAGTCCAGAAAAGCTCAGGGTGGAAGGATTGTTTCAAGATTCAGATGTATGAGAGTAGAAAGCCTCGTTTTGCAGAGTTTTGCGGACAGGAATGCAGGGGAAACATCTAGTACTGATTTGAATGCAGTAGGTTTGGGAGTGAGGGGCCCCAGGGGAATGAGAAGTCCTCATGGCAAGAACTGTGCTGGCTAATTATCAGTCTGACTTGCTTCTCCCACCCCACACAAGTGCTCGACAGCTGCTTCTTTGTACCCTGAAATATTTGAGCAGCCTACAATCATGGCCCAGTTCTTGTCGCTGCCTGCTCCCGCCACCCGGAAAGGGCTCAGGTCTTGCTGAGGCTACCCCTCATTCCGTGATTAGATATGGTGCCTGTCAGGAGATAAAGAGGGGTCAGAGGCCCTGAGGGGAAGAGGGAAGGAGGCGGTGTCTTCTTTTCCCAGGGAACAATCCCCACAGTTTCTGAATGTTATTAAGAAGGTATTAATGTAGAATTCAAGTTCATTCTAGCACACAGTGGGTTTGCCAAATGGAGCCATGGGAGGTTTGTGGGTCAAGGACTATGACCTCAACTGTCCATCACTGAGGTATATGTGTTGACCGAAGGCAGGCCTTTCTGTCCCGACAGACACAGCAGGAAGAACCTAACTTTGGTGAGAAGAGAAGTCTGCGGGGCTCGGGCACGTGCACACAGGCACACTTGCTGATTGCTAAGGGCACCACTGCCCTCTACTGGCAACTTCGTTGCTTCAGAAAATAATTTGAATACACAGTGCAATTTCTCAACTTCAAATAAAATGTATTTCATGGATTTTTAATAATTCATTCATTTGTTCAATGAGGAGCAATTAAAATGGGTAGGATGTATTTGCCTCTGCTCTCAAGGAAGTTATCATATTTTTAAACGTTGGAGGGAAATGCTAGTTTAATGAGAACAATTTATTTTACCTTTTCCAGCTTAAGTATCCACGTCACAAATCCCCGTTCCATAGAGCCTGGCTAGAACTACCACTGTGTACCCTCAGTGAGGACTCTCAGAAACACAGCTAGAGAAAGAAACTTTTTCTCACTGTCAAGAAACATCTGGACTAGAACACTTACAGTGGAATCAGGAGCCTGACAGTTCAGTCAAAAATTCACATAAATCAGCGTGAGATTCCCAAGTCCAGATGGAAACCCATTCTAACCATTTTTACAGTCTAACACAACCTTCAGTTTATGGAAACCTGTTTCCTTCACCTCTCAACTCAGGCACTCTCCCACTTCTTCGGATTCTTGGAAACCATGGTAAATGTCTCATTCGCCTAGTCTCCTTCCTATGATTTTCAATCTCTTTGTTCCTACTGGGGCTCTTCCAGGCAACTTGAATAGGCATAATTCTCTTCAAAGCTCCTGATCCTGTTTCTCCTTGTTGTGTTACTCTTTAATCAAGTTAGGCAAAGTACATATTCTTTTTCCCAAACAGTTTTTTGGATTAGGTAATGCAATTCATATGGCCCAAAAATCAAAACAATTAAAAAAAAAAAAAAGCTTTTGGTAAGTTTTAATTCACTATGTCATTAATCTACCCTTTTGCTCCTCTTCTCTCCCTCCTCTGTCCTGGGGTAACTGTTGTTATTCATTTCATTGTACTCTCTCAGTAATTCTTTTTTAAATTATTTTTTATTTAAACATTTTTAAAAATTTTTATTGTTGTTGTATTACATCCACCCCCATTTTGCTCCCCTCTGTCCCCCTCCCCACCCACCCATTCCTCACAAAGTCAATCCCACCTGTTGTCCATGTCCATGGTTCCTTTATACTAGGTTCTCTCTCAGTAATTCTTTATGCAAATGCCACTAAGTGTAATTATATATTACTGTTGTGCTTGCCCTTTAGATAAAAAGAGAGCACACTATGTATACATTTTGAACCTTTTTTAAAAACACATGATGGTATTTATTGGATAATTTTCCATATCAATATATTTTTAAAACTTCTTTATCCTTTTTAACAGCTGTTATTATCCCATTGTATGATATTGTGGTTTATACAACCAGTGTCCTATTGAAGGAATATAGGCTTATTTAGAATGAGTGCTCTTGAACTCATACTCGTAAAATACCTTTGTTTCCTTCTTTTTTCAAGTACTGAATACTGAATACTGTTTAAATGGTGTTAATAATATAATGTTATATGTCAATTTTACCTCTTTTTAAAAAAAGATTTTACTTATTATCTTTAGAGAGAGGGGAAAGGAGAGAGGCAGAGAGGGAGAGAAGCATCAATATATTGTTGCCATTCACCTGCCTCCAGCTACGGACCTGGCTGGAGACCTGGCTTGCAACCTGGTCATGTGCCCTGGCTGGGAATTGAACCAGCAACCTTTGGGTTCACAAGCTGGCACCCATCCACTGAGTCACCAGCCAGGGCCAATACTTCATTTTTTAAAAAAATGAAAGAAAATAGTGTTACTGAACCATTGGAGGTTTATCTGCTTGATATATACTTCATTCTGACTGACACACACTAAATGCTCCGTGAGTGTCTGGGGCTTGCACATGAAGGACTGAGCTCTCAAGGCCATGGGCAGAATACCGCATCTTAGGACAATACCTGATAAGACTCTGGCAGCTGACATGGTAAAGACAGCTTTTACTCCTGAACTCCTTTGAGAAGAATGTTAAGACTATGGAAGATGAATGGAGATGGCAACTCTGGTGATGAGCTTAGATAGGCACACAAGCCCAAGCAGCGAAGGAACAAGGATTGAATGAAACAACATCAGTCAGTGGGTTTAGAAGCAATGTGATAGTCCCAAATGTCCTTTCTCCCAAAGATGTACCATAGCATTCCACACTCTCCTTGTCCTCTCCCCTCCATGTCAAAATAGCTGAGTGGTTCCCTCAGTGCCGGGGATGGGAACTGTATATTGGTGGAGGAGTCAGGTGATATACTGACTGACTTAAACAAGTTGCATTGACTCATGGACTCAGCTTATCCCTGAGCAACTTTTTGTAGGCAGCCCCTTAGCCTGTCACTCAGACAAGAGCTAAACAAAATGATCGAAGAAGTGATGTCTTCCACTAGTATTGGGCCATGTTTATGATCACAAAAGACAAAGTTTCAACTTCTCTATTGCTGTTTAACAAACCATTTCCAAATTTTGTGGCTTAAAACAATATTAATTTATTATTTTTCACAATTCTATGGATCAGGAATTTGGATAGGGCTTGGCTGGGCTGTTCCCTTGTCCTGGAGGTGTCACGTGGGGTCATTCACTTGGCTGTATTCTGCAGTTGCCTGGGATGGACTAAACGTCCAACAATACCTATGTCACGTGTCTGTTGCCTCTCCATGTGGCCACCTTGGTCAATAGCATGTAAGTCTAGGCTAGCTGCACTTTTTAACATCCCTGCTGGCTTCCAAAGGGAGAAGCAGCAGAAGCTACCATTTCTCTGGGCTTAGAAGTCCCAGGATATTCTTTTTGCCAAATTCTATGTGTCAAAGCAAGTCCAAGGACAGCCCACATCAAGAGGAAGGAAAAGAGATTCCGTCTGCCCCTCTCATTGGGAGAAACTTATTCAAGTATGGCAAGGGGAAGAGTTGGGGACTGACTTTGGAGACTCATTGGTACAAACAGTGAACTGAGAGTTGTGGGTAGAAGGTATGCACAGAATTTGGGGACACTTTAAATAAGACCCAGGGGCTTATGATTTTTCTTATTTATTTATTATTTTATTTATATTGTTGCATTGTGGGAATTCAAAAAGCTTTTTCTCTTCACCAGAAAAATCTCTTCTCTCAAGGGTCATGCAAAGGCTGGTGGAGGCTGGAGTAAGCTTGCCGCCACCACAGCAAGAGAAGACAGGGCCTCCTTAGAAAGAGGAGGGGCTGGCTTTGGGAATATGGGTGGGGCTTGAGCAAGGTATATGTTTTTCCAGGAGCACATCAGTTTGCTCTTTCTCTGTCAGAGGCTGCAACTTAAATGTCTCCGGCCTCCATCATCCACCGCAGACATTTCAACCCTTCCCTCGTGGACCTAGATTTGGACTCGGAATTCTTGTTAACACGGAGCCTGGGTAGCCAATGGGAATGGGTCCGAACTGGCACACACAGTAAAATCTATTGACGAGTAGAAGCTATCCATTTTAAAAGGCATCAAGATGGCCTCATAGTCCCCTACTAGGAGATAAAGTCCTGCTGCCCTTAGAGCAAGAGAGAATAGAGGAGAGTGGGAGGAGAAAAGGAGCCTCATGACGGGTGCTTTCCTGGGTATCATTGGGAAAACACCCTTTTTATGGCTGTTGGGGACCATGCTCAGGCATGGCTTGATGGGGACCATGCTCAGGAAGCACAGTCATGGATGCAGCAGCCAGAAGAGGAAGGAAATCTGCACAGGGACCATGAGACCTGGCTTTATTTCAGCTTTCCCTTAACTAATAAGAGGACTGGTGATTTAATAGGGGAAGCGGGTGGATGATAGGACACCCAAAAGTGATACTGGACCCAAGGGTTCTCGTTTTCATATTTTGTAAAGTAATGTCATAAGAAACTTGTCTCTATGATCTTAGCCAGCTCTAAAATGTTATGGCTGTAGAACCAGATGAACTGTGGAGGTTTTCCCTATATCAAGAGCTTGGTGACTTTTCAAGGCAGGTGAAGGGAATGTGATTCTTAATATCCCTGCTTCATACATGATGAAACAGACCAAGAACAATGAACATTTGATCAGTTGTATGTGGGCAGTAGCTGAGCAAGCAGGCTTTAGCATCAAAGACTTCTCCAGCTGGGCATGAAGGTGTAGAGACTTTAAAAACAAAATTGCCTTTTATGAAAAGAGTCCGAGGAGGTCAAGAGATGACTGGCTTTAACACTCTGCCCAGGACCAAGGTGTCTACACTGTGGCCATTGGCTTGTGTCACCAACACCAGCCAGAGGTTGGGTTCCTGACAGTGTCCCCTTTATTACGTGACATTTGGGAATACCCCTTAAAATCCATTCCGTCTCCTCAACTTCTTCCTTGTGTTATCCTCCCCGCCAACCTGGCCCAATTTTTCAGTCTTGCACCTGGTGTGATCGCCTTTGCCAGAGAGGCCTTAAACCTTGTCAACCTCTCAGCAATGATAAATCCACCCACTCACTAGCTCCCCCAGCCCCAGTTGTCTGATTAGGCTTCCGGAAGAAGTTTTGAAATGCTCAAAGTTGTGAGTCAGAACTTCCAAATCCCTGAAAAAGAGGAAAACACAAGCTGCATTGGGCCCTTGAACAAATCCAGATGGAGTGGAATCCTGCTGAATGAACCAGACTCCAAGCGGGTGGGAGAAAAAGAGGAAGCCGAGAAAAAGAGACAAAGGAAAGGTGAGGGAAGAGGGAGAGGGAGAGAGGTGCAGGACCCAGAGACTTGCACGATGAGGCCTCTCTCTCCAAGGCTGCGCAGCGGCTGCTGGGGGGGCCAAGGGTACCAGGGCCCCAGGAGCGGGGCGAGGGAGCCTCTGCTTTCCCTGAGAATGCAGGGAGACGCCGGGGCCTAGCGGCGGGGCAGCCTCACAGGGCTATGACACTGGGGCTGTCTCCAAGGCCTGCTGGGGCAGCGACAGGCATCCCTACGCTGTCTCCTCGGTGGGGCCTCAGCGGCGTGCAGCCCTGCTCCGAATTTCACACCATGTCTAATCCAATCACCGGCAGATTGCAAGCTCTCTGTCTACCTCCCAGATCGAGAATTCTTGGCTGGCTTCAGTGATAGGCCCCTTCCCAGCCCAGCCGGCTGTCCTTCTGCTCATCCAAGTAAACCATTCTGCAGCTCTCTGCCTGCCCCCACCTTTCCTTCTGGGCCTGCAGAGTTAATCCTGTTTGCCTGGTCTGTCAATTTAAACAGCTTTAAATATGCCTCACCAGGTCTGGGAGGCAAGAACCCTGATGCTTAAAAACAGGCCTGGCATCAAAGGGGGCTGGGATGACAGGGGCCACCGGGTGTCATTCAGAGACATAAAAACAATCCCTTGTTAAAAAAGACAACAACCAAAAAACAAAAACAAAAAAAAAAACCCTAACCGAAAACAATCCAAATGAATCAAGCTCGTAAAGAAAAAACATAGCCACCCAATAAAATGAAGTTCTCTGTGTGTATTAAATACAAAAAAGAGCTCCCAGGCCGGCGGGGGTGATGTTGGGGGTGCAGCTGGCAGGGCCACAGGTACGTGGACAGGAAAAGTTCCTCTAATGTGAACAAAACAGATGGATCAACCGCCTGCAGGAATGCTCCTGGCCTCCTTCATAGTCAAAAGGTTGGTTGGATCCCTGGGATAATTCTGGAGCTGAGTGTGTGTGCTATAGGGGCAGATTTAGACACTTTGACATACAGTCTTGCTCTGGGTTGATGTTTTTGTCCCAAAGCTCACAGTGAATAATGGAGAATAAACTGCAGATAGTGTTTTTCAAGCTTGAACGGACAGTAGCCCCACCTCATGGGGACATGTTCCAGGACTCCCTTGCGGGTGTCTGAAATGGATAGAACTGAACTTAATATATATATATATATATAAAATTTATTATTTTTATAGAGAGGGTAAGGGAGAGAGACATCAATCAATGTATGGTTGCTTTTCACCTGCCTCCAGCCATAGACCTGGCTGGAGACCTGGCTTGCAACCTGGTTATGTGCCCTGGCTGGGAATTGAACCAGCAACCTTTGGGTTCCTAGGCTGGTGCCTTATCCACTGAGCCACCAGCCAGGGCTGAACTTTATGTATATTGTTTTGTCCCATACATACATACCTATGATGAAGTTTAATTTAAAATTAGGTACAGTAAAAGGTAACCAACAATAATTAATAATAAAATAGAACAAGTATAAAAATATACTGTAAGAAAGCCCTGACCTTGGGGGGAGGGGGGAGGGGAGAAGGAAGAGGCAAGAAAGGGGAGCAGCTTAGACAAGAACCTAGTATAAAGGAACCATGGACATGGACAACAGGTGGGATTGACTTTGGGGGGAATGGGTGGGTGGGGAGGGGGACAGAGGGGAGGAAAAAGGGGATGGATGTAATACAACAAAAATAAAAGTAAAAAAAAAAAAAAAAAAGAAAGCCCTGACCAGTGTGGGTCCCTTGGTTGGAACATGGCCTCATACATGAAAAGTTTGTGGTTCGATCCCCAGTCAGGGCACACACCTAGGTTGCAGGTTCAACCCTCAGTCAGCATACAGGAGGCAACTCTCTCCCTCTCTCTCCTTCCCTCCATTTCTTCCTTCTTTTTTTTTTTAAAGATGTTATTTATTATTTTTTAGAGAGAGGGGAAAGGAGAGAGGCAGAGAGGGAGAGAGACATCAGTTTATGGTTGTCTTTCACCTGCCTCCAGCTATGGACCTAGCTGGAGACCTGCCTTGCCACCAGGTATGTGTCCTGGCTGGGAATCGAACCAGTGACTTTCGGGTTCTCAGGCTGGTACCTTATCCACTGAGCCACGAGCCAGGGCCCTTTCTTTATCTCTAAAAATCAATAAGCAAATCCTCAGGTGAGGATTAAAACATTTTAAAAACATGTAGTAAGAAAAGTTATGTGAGTGTGATCTCTCTCTCTCTCTCTCACAATATCTTATTGTTCTGTACCCACTCTTCTCGTGAGATGTGCAATCACAAATGCCTGCGTGATGAAGTGAAGTGAGGTGAGTGACAGGTGCGCTGTGATGTAACATTAGGCTCCTGTAAGGGTTACTTAAACATAAGCACTGCAATAAGTTCTGGTAACCAAGTCAGCTACTAAGTGATAACGTGTGTGGAGCCTATATAGTGTGAAGATGCTGGACAAAGGGATGATTCACATCCTGGGCAGGACGGAGCAGGATGGTGTGAGGTTTCATGACATTACTCGTAACGGCATGTGATTTGAAAATTATACATTGCTTATTTCTGGAGTTTTCTATTTAATATTGTCAGATGGAACTTGACTGCGGGTAACTGAAACCACAGAAAGCGAAACCATAGAGAAGGGGGAACTACTGTACAAATGAGTCACCTGGGGATCTTGATAAAAATACAGAAGTTGATGCAGTCAGTCTAGGGTAGGACCTGAAATTCTGCATTTTTACAGAGCTCCCAGGTGAAGCTGCTGCTGCTGCTGGTCCATGGGCTACACTTTGAGTAGCAAAGGTTTAAACAAAGCCGAGTGCCCTCAACCTTGGGCTCAGTTGTCTTGGTGTCAATTTCTATTTCTCCCTATAGTTCTCCTGCAGCCTAATGTCTTTTCTGTTCCCTTCTCCACATTGGATGAAACGAGGGAAATTGGTCTTGTATTAGAGCACATGATAGCTAATCCAGACCTCAGAATGGTGTTGCCTTCCTGTCTCATGTTCATGGAGTTGCCCACCCATGGCGTGAGTGCAAATGAGCAGAAGCTGCTCCAGGACAGGGCAGACAGCCAGCTAATGCTCTGTCTGGAGAGGAGTACAGAGCTGGAGGCAGGGAAATGCATAAAATGAACCTTAAGGGGGCCTTCTCAACCCAGGGGTCTGTTAATTATAACTCATGATAAGAAAACAGCATTTACTCTCCCTCCATCTGGGTGAGTAGTGACCCAGCATGCTAGCTAGAAACCAGTATCTGTGAAAGACTTGGACTACAAGCAAAGCAGTGAGGGGCCTGGCAAAATACAGGAGAGGAAAGCTATTTGCTCTTAGTTTGTTAAGTTTTGTTTCAACTTCCAGAGAGAGAGGCAATCCCACATCTCATGGTTGTTAAAAATGCAAAGGCATCTAACCTCAGTGGCACCTGGCTTGCCTTTTAGCATACTCCCTCCACTCATACCTGTACCAAACTCCATCCTGTCACCCGTCACCCAACATCATCACTTCTGAAAAAGGGACAAAGCTAGTCCAGGCCAATCTGCTTGGAATGTCTCTATACTCAATGTACTGGCCACAGGAGGTGAAAAGCAGGGTTTTGACATGAATGGCAGAGACCACAGTACAACATGCAATGCTAGGAAAAAAAAGCAGGACAGATTCTAGGAAAGGCCAAGTAGCCGCTGCTCCAGGAAGACAGGAAAGTGAGCTTCAGCAGGACAGCGTGTGGGGGAGGCGACCTCAACCACAGCTGGCTCAAGGCAGCAGCCACACTGGGGCGTCCCGATGATGGCAGCTAAATGAAGGTGGATGAATGTGGGGGACGCTTAGGAAGAGGCAGGGAGGCTGTTGTGAGTGTATATTTTTATCAAAGGTAAAGTCCAAACCAAAACCACATAAAAAAGGAAGCAGCTGAGAATTAGAGCTCCAAGCACTCAGTTAAGATCTTTCACCTCTGCACCTGGAACTTCACCTCAAACATACAAAATTTTCCCTTTGAGGCAAGCAAAGTGCTCAGGGCACCAGATTAAAGGAAGCACTTGCCCTGAGAGCCATGCAAGTGACTAGTCCCAGCCCCTCCCTTAAGTCCTGAGTTGGTTTTCGGAAAGAGGAGGGGCAGGCAAATGTTGAACCAGAGGGATCTTGTCTATTTCAAGTGGGACGGTGAGTATGTTCCCTGCTACTCCATTTTGACCAGAAGTGGGAGCCACACATTATTTTTCTCATCTTTGATGTCGTCATCTGTAAAATAGGATTGTTGGGGTAGAAGTAGTTTATAAACTTCTATTATTCCACATCATCCCCTCCCAACTGTTCACCATATAAATAATTGGTTATTTGAGTATATCATGAATCAGTAGAAGACTCTCAAAACACGCTCTGCCTTATATCTACACTTCTGTGCTAGTCAAAGAGATTCTTCAATAATTCTTGCCTCCCTTTCCCTACCTCTTCACATGGTCACTAGTCAGGAAAGGTCATGTCTGAAGAAGTGTGATCCACCTGTAATCTAAATGCTATTGAGTGAAGCAGAACCTTGTTCCTTTCTTCTTTTCTCTTCCTCCTTCCTTCCCTTCCGTACTTCCAACACCCATTGAGGGCCTTCTCTGTGCCTGATACTGTGCTAGACTCAGCGACGACATTTCCCAGTTCCCTGGGAAAACAGCTGCAGGAAATATAATTTACAACATCCAAAAAGTGACCTGAAGTTCATCCCCATATGTGCCTTGGCCCACCTATCCCCCATAAAGAATGAATAGAAATTCCATTTCCTTTCATCATCTTACTTAGCCTTAACCTCCATTAGATACTGAAACTAACAAGGTAAAAGGAAAAAGGCAGATAAAAGAAAAGAAAAGGAAAGGAAAAGAAAAAAAGAAAAGAAAAGAAAAAGAAGGGAAGTAAAGGAAAAGGCAAGGCAAGGAAAGAAAAAAAAGAGAAGAAAACCCTGCAGAAGAAGTCTAATATTAATTTGTCATCTCTCCCGGAAAAGCATTTTGCTTGTTTTATTCTCTAGAAAACTATGATGTAAAACTCCTTACTTAGAAGACATCGCTCTTTTTTCTCTTCTTTAGGAAGAGATTATAGGCTTTAGATTACTAGAACTTCATCTTACCAATTTTAAAATGTCACATCCTTTGCTGACTTGGAGGCATGATGGGACCCTTGCCCAGGTGTTTTCCACCCTCTATGCCCCAGAGTGGTGTCTGAGTCCATTGTTCATATCTTTTGGATAAGGTGGGGAAAAGGCACACATCCTCTTGGCTAATTATTGACCACTCTTTCGGACATGTTTGTGTGTGTGTGTGTGTGTGTGTGTGTGTGTGTGTGTATACATTTCCCATTCTTCATGGCACCCAACCCATCTTGTGTGCAATTTTGGTGGGATTGTTCTTTGTCTGCCCCTAGCTAAGTGGCAGATTTATGAACTAAAAATAAGCCAATCAGAGTTTTTCCTGTCAATTCTTAAGATCTTGGGCAGAGTGTTGGAAGGATTTAAAACAACAACAAAGAGTGGAGTATGGTAATTCCCAGGGCTGTGGCCAGAACTGGTGTCCAGAAGCTCTTCTGATGCCACTTCTGGTCCCTCTTGTGTATCTATGCCTGTTTTGTAGTTTTCTATCCATTTATGACCTTCCTCTTATCCCATCAGTTGGTTAAGGGAGCCAAAATTGGTTTCTGCGGCTTGCTACTGAGAAACCCAAGGTGAAATAGCCACCTCCAGTTTGTGGAACTCAAAAGATGAAAATATCTCCTCCTCCAGACTCACAGAGAAAGCCCACCCTGTGGATGCTGTGATAACGGCCTGGAGCCCACCTGCAGGATGAAACATGCATTCTCCAGCTGCTGGAAGTGTAGGTGGCTGGTCCATCTCTGCTGGTTCAGCTCTGCTGAAGAGAGCTACCTTACCCGAGGTCATGTGTTCCACAGGAGGCAGCCTACATTCAATGACAGGTGAATGAGGTGTATAGAGGCCTGGTCCCTTTTCTTCAGGGCAGAACGACTCCTCAAAGCCATCTCAGTCCTAGAACTCCCCATAGAATCATCTGAAGCAGCTGGGACTGTCCTACTTTCCTTACTTCCCCTGAAGAACTGACCTAAGACACCACCCAGGGCATTGATCCACAAGAAGATGCAGTCGCTGTGGGGATATAACCCGCTTTCATGTGAGTTGAGGTTTTGTCAAGCCTCAGATGAACTCAAATAAATGGGCTTTTGGATATTAGCAGCATTCATGTAGTCAACAAATTTACTGAGCACCTACTATGTACTAGGTCTTGTTCTGAGTACTTGGTTAATACCAGTGAACACAAAGCTAACAAAGAAAAAAAATCATGCCCTTGCGGACTTTATAGAATAAGATGGGGTTTAAAGGTGATTTCAAGGGTGGGAAGTACAGCACTTCTTCACAGAGGATGGTACTGCCCTAAGCCATCCATCCTCACTTTTCCGGAGGTAACCTTTCCCCTCAGGGGTGCCAGTACTACTTTCTGGTTTTATTGCTTTTATGAAATAACAATTCAACTTTTATTTATTTTAAAAAAGATATATTTTTTATTCATTGTTTTTTAGAGAGAAGGGCAGGCAGGGAGGAAGAAAGGGAGAGAAACATCAATGTGTGGTTGCCTTTCACCTGCCTCCAGCTACAGACCTGGCTGGAGACCTGGCTTGCAACCTGGTTATGTGCCCTGGCTGGGAATCAAACCAGCGACCTTTGGGTTTGCAGGCTGGTGCCTTATCCACTGAGCCACCAGCAGGGCACAATTCACCTTTTAAAGTCTAATTTGCCTTTTCATTAATTTTACCCTGTGCAGTTGTTGCCCCCAGTACACAAGTTGAGCAGTAATAGTCCTCATCCCAAGGGTATATCTCTCTATGAGAATATTTATTATTTTTCTTCGTTTTGTTTCAAAATAGAGGTATGATAGGCTCCCCTAACCTGAGACATGCAGCTCTGAGAGACATGCAGCTCTGACAGGACTGAGTAACTGTCTCTGTAAGGCATTTTTTGTTTGTTCGTTTGTTTTTAAAGATTTTATCTATTATTTTAGAGGGGAAGGGAGAGGGGCAGAGAGGGAGGAAGACATCAATGTATGGTTGTCTTTCATCTGCCTCCAGCTATGGACCTGGATGGAGACCTGGCTTGCAACCTGGTTACGTGCCCTGGCTGGGAATCAAACCAGCGACACTTGGGTTTGCAGGCCAGCACTCAATTCACTGAGCCACCAGCCAGGGCAAGCAAGGCACTTTAAAAAAAATTTTTTTTACTAATTACTTTTAGAGAGAGAAGATAGGAGGAAGAGAGGGAAAGATCAACATGTGAGCTACATCAATCCGTTATTCCTCACATGCCCCCAACTGGAGACCTGGCCCAAAACCCAGGCATATACCCTGATTGGGAATCAAACCAGTGACCTTTCAGTTTGCAGGCCAATTCTCAATCTACTGAGCCATACCAGCTAGGACAAGGTACTTCTTTATCATTGTCTTTTTAAAGCATTTTAATTACAACTGGTGGCTGCAGTTACCTCACTTCCTCGCAGGGTTAGTGTCTTGTCCTAACGTATAAAAAATAGTCTGATCTTCACAAAGGCAAAAGGGAGTAGCACATTTGCTGGACTGAAGTTAAGCAGCGAGTGGACAAATAGGAAGAGATGAGGGTGAGAAAAGAAATGGGGTGTGCCAAATTGTGACTGAGAAAAATCATAAATGCCGTAGATTATATAAATAAAAGGATCTGGTTTTGGGTTCTCTCAGATTTTTTCCTGGCCATTGTACAATCAATTAATACATAAAGCAATTCCCCCATCAGGGACCATGTCGTGTTCAGCTTGACCCATAACGGATGTTTAATAGAAGGCAGAAAGGTCAAATTGAAACCCGTCCCCTTGGTTTCTTTCAAGTTTCTTTCATGCAAGGAGAAAATAAAGTTTTAGAGTATCTATAAATTGCATTTGTCACTTTACTCATTCCTTTCCCATGTACCTGTCCCTGCTAAAGACCCTCAAGAGTTGACCAAATATGGTAGCAGAGATGACAAGCGTCATGCTGCTAGTTTGCAACTTAAAGGTCATGGTATCTAATAATTCAGAGCAAAACTAAAGATCAACCAGTTGGCTCCACTCTGCTGTCAAATGAGAAACCTGAGGTAGGAGAGGTATGAGGCCTGTTGAAGGTCACACAGCGAGCTGGCGAAAGAGCTGGTGTTCATGACTCCTCAAGAGGAGTCATCACCCTCTTTATCACACTGTGGTAATGAGCATCACTCAAAAGGTTGGGGGTTACAAAGCAAGCTTTGCAGAAGCTGATGAATTCTTCCCAGCAGTTTTTGTGAGTTTAGGGGATTTGCTGCCTTGCAGAACGCTGATGTCTGCGCAGGGTTACAGAGGCCTCAACGTTTTCCGATAGGGGAAGATAACCTTAAAAAGTGGGATCGACTCTTCAGTGAATTTTCTATAAAAATGTAATTCTTTATTAAATTCATTTTTTAATTTAATTTTATTGTTGTTGTATTACATCCATCCCCTTTTTTGCTCCCCTCTGTCCCCTTTCCCACCCACCCACTCCCCCACAAAGTCAATCCCACTTATTGTTCATGTCCATGGTTTTTTTCTTTATTAAATTCTTAACATCCACTTAAATTATTCTCTAATTTCTACTTGTGCAAATTAGGTCAAAGTTCAAAATAATACAACGCACAGGAAAACGTTAAGTACCTTTGTATTTATTTTGTATTCATCTCATCAAACAACTCTGAATAAAATTTTCACTGACTAGTGGCATCCAGATTCATTTCTGATAGCCACTAACCAGCTTTTTGATTCTGTTTTGGTTGTTTGTCAGACTTAGCATGTCTTTAACTTCTCTCACCCTCTGCTCTGCATTTTGCTGCCGTAAGAATCATCATTTAATGTTCAACAGAACAACACATCCTTCTTACTTCACTGCGCTTAGCTGTCACCTGGCCCCATCTGTGTCTGCATTCTAGAAAATGAAGTCACGTCATATCTTTGTGATGGTTTTTCTCTATAGAGTACAGCTTTATTTTACAACCAGTTCAGTTCCCTTTAACTTTTTGCCAAAGATTGCTTTAAAACAAAGAAGCAAACCAACTTCATTAGAAGAGCATCATAAACATTAGCCAGCATCACTTATCATTAATCACGAAATGATAGTGCATAAGTGCATACGCTTTTAAGAATGTACAAGTTGTAACATTTCTCACTAGTAATCATGGCTAACTAAGAAGAATGGGCTCTCTTGTATATCTTTTAATTAATTTTTAGGGAAAAACCGATTAGCTAAATATTTTTATAATGCCCACTTTATAGACCAAGAAACTGAGGCACAAGAGAGTTAAGCAACTTGTCCAGGGTCGTAATCTGTTAGTGGTGGGACTCACATTTTTTTAAAGATTTTATTTATTATTTTTCAGAGAGAGGGGAATGGGGAGAGGAAGAGAGGGAGAGAAACATCAATGTGTGGTTGCCTTTCACCTGCCTTCAACTACGGACCTGGCTGGAGACCTGGCTTGCAACCTACTTATGTTGCCCTGGCTGGGAATCGAACCAGCGACCTTTGGGTTCGCAGGCCAGCACCTTATCCTCTGTGCCATCAGCCAGGGCTGGGACTCACATTTGAACCCAGGTCATCTCGTCTGACTCTGAGGGTCACCCATGATTCTCTGTCACCTCTGGTACCTGCTGTTTCACCCCGCACTTGCTCTAATCTCACTTCAGAACCTTCTTAGAGAGGCCTGAGGATTCCCTGCATCCAAGTAGATTAAAAACATAGAAGAGCGGCAATGAAACCAAGTTATTAAATCATTTGTAATAAATAATAGAATACACAAGAATGCTTAGATAGCATAAGATTCTTCTTAAGTTTGGAAATGACTTTATATTATTGCCCTTTGTTCAAAAGCTACTGGGAGTGTAACTTTAACCCAAGGTGTGGCAAACTTTTTCTGTCAGGGGCCAGATAGCACAATAAATATCTTAGGCTTTGCTGGCCATGTGGCCTCTGTTGCAACTACTCAGCTCAACCACATCAGGACAAAAGCGCCTATGGACTAAGTGAAGGGGCAGCGCTGTGTTCCCACAACACTTTATCCCTAGGCACTGAAATGCGAATTTCAGAAAATTTTCGCATTCCTCAGCATATAATTCCAGTTTTGATTTTTAAAAAGCCAAGTAAATAGGTGAAAATCATTCTCTGCTTGTGGGCTTACAAAACCAGGCAATGGGCCACATTTAGCCTGGTTGGCCCTGCCAACCCCTGCTCTGCTTATCTGATCCTTCCACCTCTGACCGTATCGGAGTCAGCTTGGCACATTACAGACACTCAATAGAGGTTTGCTGGATTGAAATAAATTGACCTTGGAAAGGAGAGGAAGGGAGCGTTTTCAGAAACACCATCTTGTCTCAAGCTTGCACAAGCTGGGAACATTCTTGCTTTCCTGCATACCTCCCCTGCTTTTCATAATAGTTCTGTTCCCTTTTGATTGTGCTGGTGTCTGGCTTTTCCAGGTCTCCCCAGGAGTTTTATCTCTCTCATTACCTCTCTATGGCAGGTTTGGGACTGCAATGTGTAGATAGAGATCTCGAAGGAGAGAAAAAGCTGACAGCCTTCTCTGCTGCCCCCCTGGCACTGAAAGCGAGGGGGACCTTCCAGGGGATTTAGTGACTCCTCTTTTGGCTGTGTAGCAAAGCAGAATGCTTCTTTCTGATTTCTGCTCTGATAGCATGGCACTCAGATCAAAAGAAGAAATGCTCCAAATAGCACCGAAACCTTCTGCCTCCGGTGACACAATAACTTATTTGTAAAATGTGTGAAGCTGGAAGATGTGCAGCTTAGAGAAGAGGAAAGGGCACCTCACTGAGGTTCTCTGATAATGTGTGAATTAGAGACCCCTATCATCCTGGGACTTTTGAAAATCAAGGGGAATTCCAACTGTCTTGCAACAGAGACAGGCTATCACCTCTGAAGCTTTCTCCCAGTTGGGGAGCTCAGTTACTAGAAACGAAAGCCTCATCCTCATTTCCAGGAAGTGACAGGTGAGCCTGAAGTCTCCATAGCCAATCAGGTTAGCGAGGTGTCAAGCTGGTTTCTGGCCAGCATAAAGGTTTGAGGCTCCTCAGTAGGCGCCTCTTTCCTATGTGTGCACAGTCCCTGGAGGGAGGTTCTTGGCAGGGCAGAGGGAGGAAAATGAAATTTGGGTAGGATATTTTCCAGTTGAGCGTGAGAATCTTCCTCCCACCCATACTCCCCAACAACATGTGCTCTGAACAATGAGCTCCATGAAGCAGGTTAGATAATATGTTTTTCCCCTTTTCTCTGTTCAGATCTGCTTTTCGAAGTGCTCAGTTGGTGGAAAGAGGGGGTTTCCCGTCAGTGTTGCAATGCACTTCTCTTTGGGGGATACACTTCCAGCCAGTTTCTTTGCTTCCTTTATTACAGAAATAATTGGCATGTCTTTTTGATTTCCCCTCCCACTCTTACTGTATATTTTTTTTTTAGAGTTTCTCCCCAACTCTAGAATTATGCATACATAATATAGGGGGTTGTTTACTCTAGAGACCTGTAGAGATCCCCAAAGGTTTTTCCCCCAAAATGCCTGATATTCTGCTATTAGTGACTCACTTGGGGGAGGGAGGTTAAGTATTGACCCTTCACTATAATTGTTTAAAATCAAAACAAAAATGAACAAATAAAAATCCAACAAGCAAACATGGATATGCCTGAAAGGGTGGAACTTACACATGACCTCTTCATGATTTGTAATCTCACTTGACAAGAGTGAGACCTGTCACAAAACCGTGAATATTATGGAAAAGGCCCAGGGTTCTTCCTGATATATTACAAAAGAGGGTTCAAAGTAGAGGGACCTTAGTCTAGGTCAAGAACACCAAAGTTCCGGGAGCTTTCCATAAAAAAACCAAGTGGCTTCCCTCCACACTTTGATCAAAACTCCAAAGTCCTTGCTATAGCCCTCAAAGACCTGCCACCCTGGGCACCTGTCAACCTAATTTCAACCTGCATCATGCTCCCCTTTTTTATTGCTCTGTAGCCATAACATCTTTATTTGTTCTCCTCAAACCTCATTCCCACCTCAGGGCCTTTGCAAATGTTGTCCCCTCTGTCCAGAATTTTCTTCTTCCAGATGTTTGCATGACTACTTCCTTCTTGTCTTTCAGGTTTCCGTTTAAATACCACTTCCTGATATTCAGCTGTAAAGTTGCCCACAGATAACTCTCCATCATGTTGCCTTGTATCATTTTGATAGTAGTTATTACTCTTTGAAATTATCTTGGTGTTTTAATGTGCTTCTTTCTTGTGGTTGACTCCCATTAGACTATAAGCCTTATGGGAGAAAAACGTCTCTACCTTACTTATTAAATAAATGAATAAAATAATAAAATAGGATCTTCCACTAAGGACTAAAAGCAAAAAAATAGGAAGTTTAAGCAGAAGCTTAAGGGGAAACAAGAGGTGTGAACTGGAGGTTATAAACAGGTGACCAAGTCAATGCTGGGAGTGGCAGGGGATGGACCTCAGGAGGATTAGTGGGATCATCAATGTAGAGGTCTTTGAAAGGGCTCAATAAATAACACTGCTCTTTCCCATCCCAAATCCGAACCATCAGGGAAATAAGACAAAGGAGAAGTGATAAGGGCTAAACTACCACTTTTGTTATTGATACATTGGAAGATGTAGTTTGTATCTATGGGTAAGAAGGCTAACTGATATGAAACACTAGTACGGGGCAGACTACTCAGTTAGTCACAGCAGTGCTGGGTCATGCTGCCCTCTCTGGGGGTTGGCTTCATATAAAACTGAGGACATGGAGGAGCAGGGAGGAAAACAGGCTTGTGTAGGCAGCTGGCTCCCAGGGAAAAATGAAAGGAAAAATCTGTCCCGTCTTTTATTCCAAACTCATCAATCAAATACACCACTCCATCTCCCCTAGGATAGAGTGCACGAGGGGATGCAGGAGTTCCGGATGCTCCATGACAGCCCCAGGTAGAGGTGCTTTCACATGGAAGGGCCATCAGAGGTGGGAAGATTGGCTCTCAGCTGGAATCTCTGCTAGTCTCAGAGGTAGGAACGGGCACTCCAGGGGAATGGGTCACTAAAGAAGAGGACAACATCTGGGACATTGACTGACTATACCTGTCACTGTCTGCTCCTCCACCTAACCTTGTTCCTTTCACTCTTTATCGTTTGTCCCACAGACTCTGTAGACATCTTAGAAGGTTAGATAGAAATGGACAGGACCTACTGCTGCCTTTGGTGGAACCAGTCCAGTGGGGCAGGCAACTTGGTCTGGCCCCTCCTATGTTCTCTGGTTCCTCTCCCAGCATGTTCTCCCAATGCCCCAAGGCCCCAGTCACTTCACCTTCCTTTAGCCCTTACAGGTGGCACTCCCTCCACTGCCAGCCTTGTGCTCCTGCTGTTACCTCTGCTGGCATCTCTTCCCGCCATCCTTAAGCTATGTAGCCAGCGCTCATTCTTTAAAAATCAGCTCACACATTGCTTTATCCCCATCAGGTGCTCTGATTTCACCATCCATCTCTCTTTCCAAATACTTGCCTTAGATGTAATTTTTCATTTAATTGTGTGATCCTTTTTATTTACTTTTAAAAACCCATTTTATGAAAAACTGCAAGCATTTGGAAAAGTAGAGAAACAACTTCATGTATTCATCACCCAGGTTCAACAATGATCAAATCATGACCAATCTTACTGATTCTTTCATTGTCTATTAACTCTCTTGCATAGAATTGAAGCTCTAAGAAGGCAAAGGGAGTACTTATTTTGGCTCATGTGTGGCACACATAGTTCTTGAATGAGAAATGGATTGAGAGGGTGAATGATTTATCAGGTGAAGGGACAGCCCAGGTTGTCATGAGAACACAGAGGAACAGCATCTAGCCTCATATCGTCTGTCAGCTTGGTACTGACCCTGGAGCTTTGTGAGGGCAGAGGGGAGGGTGTACAGGGTAAAGAAGACATGGGGGTTGGGGGTATGAAGGAGGCGGAGGGGCCACGAAACCCAGGAGAGGGCAGCACAGACCTGCTTAGGCATCCTTGCTGGCTGCAGTCTGGTCCACCTGTCTTGCCTGAATGGTGTATTGTTCTCTGCACCAGAATTGATGCTTGCTTTGGCCCTAATGGTCAAGAATAGCAGTTTCCAAGGAACAGTGCTCTAGAGAGCTGCTTTTTGAAAATGGGACTATTGACCACTGGGGGAGGCAGAGGCCTCCCAGTATGACTGGGAATGCTACTTATTCTCCCCTCTTCTTGGGTATTAGCTACGGTAGTTTTCTTTTTTAATTTTTATTTATTTATTTTTAAGTTTTAATGTTTAAGATAGCTCTTCCTAAATTTATTTATTATGGAGCCCATCACCACTACCACAGAACTATTAACAGCACGGAGAACCAGTGTTTGCAGAAGACATGACTGCAAACATTTCCAGAAAAAAAGAATAGAATTTGTTCCTTTTCTTCTTTCAAGCTTTTAAAAGGTTATATAATTAACACATGGTCAATAAAAAAGAAACAAAAGCTAAAAATAAAATACAGGAGAAATGAAAGCTGCTTATGATTCCAATACATAGAAATAATCTCCTTACTATTTTTGATGCATCCATATCTGGACTTTAAAAAAAAAATGCGTAATTGCTACACAGATTTCTCAAAAGATATTTTTTCAATGACCATTGGCATTCATTTCCAGTGACAATGACAAAACAGCCTTAAAAGGAGAATGCATTTCCTGACAACTTAAGTATGGGGTTCTTCCTCAAGAATTCCAATGTGCCTTTTTACCTTTTGTTCCTTTGTTTTATTGTGAGTGCATTCCAGCTGCTTTCCTGTTTCTCTGACATCCCACCCCCAGGCTACAGTTAGTCCAATTTAACAGACAGATTGCTGGTTCAAAATAGGTGGGACACCAAACTTTTAATCATAGTTCAATGCAGGGAAAGAATGCAAACTGCCTCACTTCTTGATATCAGATGACTTGGAAATTCCCTAATCTTTTATAGGTAGAAGGAGCATTGCTCTTCTACCTATGGTTAAGGCTTGCTCAAGATGAGACTAGGAGACTTGGAAATAAGACGGCTCCTCTCCGGGATTCGTCTTTCTAGAACTACTGAATAGTGGTTTTCAACTTACATGGCCTGCTTCCCTTGGAAGCAATCATGAGGCATTTAGTTTTTTCTTGCTTGCCATGTCTTTCCTACTCTCCTCTGAAAATATTACATAGCATGTATCAAGTTGAAATTAAAACGAAAGGGATTTGGAAAATCCTGAGAAGAATATCATAATAGCCTTGGAATTGCCTGGAAGCATATTTTGAGAGCTGGACAATGACTTGGGAGTATCTTTCTCTTATATTTTTACACTGTGGTATGTTGATCTCTGGTCTCGGGGGGGTTTCACCCTCTAGTGGTGCCCTGCACCTCTGCCCTTGCCATGGCCTCCTGTGGGGAGGGTATACTTCCCTGCTTGGATGTGGAGTTTGGCTTTATGAATTTCTTTGGTCAACATGTTCAAAGACATTTTATGAGCAAAGGCTTGAATATGCTTCGATGGTTGGTCAGGTTCTCTTGGGCACCTATCTACCCTGAGATGAATTTACCCTGGAAAAGCACTGATTCAAGGAGGATGATAGACCAGAAATCAAAGCAAGCCTAGCTGAGCCTGGTCCAGGTCAGCTGAGGTCCAACGGAGCCACAGATATCTGCACAAGAAGCAAATGCCATCGCATTTTGGGGTGGTATTCCCCACAGCATTATCGTGCATGAGAGGAAGAAATGGAAGGCCTGATAAAACAGTCAATTAATGAGCATTAAATAGTAAATGCTCAGAAGGTTAATATGTGCTCACATTGTCTTGAAGTTTTCTGGAACCCAGCTGCACGTATTTGACTCCATTTTTCTCTAAGGGACATTCTCACCTGGGTTTCGGTGGTTCAGGGAATCTGGATAACATTGTGCCATAATGTTTGACTCTGTGCTTTATAGGGGACATTACAGAGGACACACAAAAGGAAAAGACATTTTGAGCCCTGGCTGGTAGCACAGTGGATAAGGTGTCAGCCTGCGGTGAACCCAAAGGTCACTGGTTCTATTCCCCAGCCAGGGCACATAACCAGGTTGCAAGCCAGGTCTCCAGCCAGGTCCATAGCTGGAGGCAGGTGAAAGGCAACTGTACATTGCTATTTCTCTCCCTCTCTGACTCTCTCCCTTCCTCTCTCTCTGGAAATGATACATAAAATCTTAAAAAAAAAAAAAAAAGAATAAAGACATTTTCACAGGGAAAAAAAGCCATAGACTTTGGAGTTAGAAAAGTTAGAAATATGACATTTTTAAATTACATTTTTCTTCTTTTGCTACTTACTAGCTGTGGGACCAGTGGCAAGTCACATACCATCTCTGAAATGTAGTATATAACACAGAAATATTTCCTATTTTCCTACCTTGCAGGATGTAAGAGTCTAGCACAATTCTGATACATAGAGGCACTCAGTAAAATAGCTGCTCTAAAAATTATTATTGTTAATATTGTATCTTGAGGAGCAGATACATGCAGATTGTCCTCACGGAGCATTAGTAGAAGGTATGGAAGGTACCCACTGCAGAGGAATATTGGCTGTAACAGAGGGATCCATGCAGAAGTAAAAAGGACAGAAAAGGCAAGTACGGGCAAAAATGGATCTTTTGATGATGCTGATGAAGCTTAAGCTTCACCCCCTTAATTCCTTGGGCCTCTTCTCAGACCCTGGGAATGCCCCCAGCTATCTTGTTTTCTTTTCTTAAAGAAGATCCCACCATTCATATAAGTTTTAGAGACCTGCCAATACACAGCTTCAGGTGTGTCATACTGTGGAGAGCTTCAGGCACAGGCTGAGTTCAGACACCTCCTGTAGCCTGGGAGAGCTGTCCGCGGGGGTGGGAGCGGCCATGTTCACACTTGGGACTGCACAGTGGCCTGGCATCCAGGGCCTCTGCTCAGCCCCTCTGTGTTGGTAAAGAAGACTTACGGAGCATGCCCAGATGAGCAGACTGAGGAAAAACTCTGAACTCAATCCCCTTTCCTTGGGCAAGCCAGCTCAGGCCTTTCTGTTTGTGTGGGATCTGCTGCGGCTCACCCACTGCCTTGAACAATTTGGGGAATCTAAAGCATGGTGCTGCTTTCCTGCTGGCTCCAAGCCGACTGACACCACCATCCGGCTAAGGAGATTAGCCAGGCTTTATTTACAGATGCCTTCTAGTGACAGCAGCGCCCACCACACCCAGGTAGGGCCTGGGAAGAATGAGAGTGCATTCTTTTTAAGGCCCCTGCTGAATGCCAGGGAAAGGCTACATCCGATGCAGAGATTGTCTGCCCAGGTACTGGGGAGTCCTGGCCTGAGGCTGCCCTGACAGATTGCCAGTCACATCATAGAGACAGACTCCAGTGCAGGGTCCTGAGTGGCAAGTGCAGACTCGGGGTCTGTGTCCCGGGAGGCCTGTAGCACTTGCACCGTGCTTAACACAGGAGAAAAGACTGAGTGAACACTTACTGAATGAATGAATGAATGAATGGAAATGACAATGACCAACCCCATCACCTCTGTGTCATATTCCTTCCCCAGTCCTCATCTGAAAAAAAGAAGTTTTCAAAATAATAAGCATTTTATAAACACAGGTATTAATAAAAAGTGTTATATTAAACAAACAGTAGCAATATACCCCTTAGGTGTAGAATATTCACTCAAAGGGTTTGAGTGGACAAAAGAATTACTCCCCTGTCCTCCTACCACATGCTTGTCACATGTGCATGCATGTGTGCACACAGACACACATGCCTGGAGAGACAGTATTACATAGTGATAAGTGAATAACCTCTTATCCAGTTGGATGTTTTGGACTGGGGTTCCAGCTGTACCCTCTACTAATGGAATGATCTTGGCCAAGTTATTTAGCCTTTGCTATCATCCTCCCATTTCTTTATAGAATGATGATATCAACCACTTTACATGGTTTGTTAGGAAGATCATGTTATTACCATAGTATAAAGTGCCATAGAAAATGTGAAGGGTTATTGCTGCCTACAGAGTAGCCTGAAATAAGATACATATTTTGCTTTTGCTCTCCCTGGCATTTGGTTGGAGACAGGAAAAGAATATGTATTCATTCCCACCCTTCACGGACAGGGCTCGGTAGATGATGCTGTCATCTGGAAATATTTCTGTAGATTAAGTTGCTAAACCTTCAGCAAGAAACCTGTGGGAGGCCGAGGAAGACTTCCAGAAAGAAGTGATTTTGAAAAGCCCCCAAGATGCCTGATCTCTCTGCTTTTCACCCACTTTTTGAGACCCAAATACCTCAATAATTGCTGACCTTGATAAAGTTGCTAGTACTAAATCATGACTTGTGTTTCTGATTTCTACTGCAAGATTCATGTGTTTTCGTGGATTTCTGCCTATCCATGTTATTTGGTGATTTGTCTATTGTAAGCTGTGTAGCCAGTGGTTTTCTGTATGATGATCCAGCAAAACCCTTTTGGTTACTGCGTTAGTCAGCTTGGGCTGCTATAACAAGTGCCATCAGCTGGGTGGTTTAAACAATACACACTTATTTCTCACAGTTCAAGATCTAGGTACTGGAACATTCAGTTCCAGGTGAGAGCCTTCTTCCTGGCTTACCCACAGGGATCTTCTTGCTGGGTCTTCACAAGGCTGTGGGATAGGGTAGGGAGATCATGTGCTCTGGTCTTTCCTAATAAGGACACTAGTTGAATCATGGGGACTCCACTCTCATGACTTCATCTAAATTTTACTCTTTCCAAAAGCTCCATCTCTAAATGCAATCATATTGGGGGTTAGGACTTCAACATATGAACTTAGGGGGGCACAATTTAGTCTATAGTATTCTGCTCCTTGATCCCCAAAATCAGGTTCTTCTTACATGCAATATATATTCCATTTTTAAAACCCCCAAAGTCTTAACTCATTCTAGCATCAACTCTAATGTTTAAAGTCCTGTCTTGTCTAAATCAGATAAGAATGAGATGATTTGAGCTACTATTTATCCTAAGGCAAAATTCTTCTCTGTGGACCTCCAAAACCAAACAAGATATGTGCTTTCAAATATAATGGTGGGACAAGGACGGACATTCTCATTCCAAGAGAGAGAAACAGGTGACAAATCCCAAGCAAATCCAAGATCTAGCAAGACAATTGAGATCTTAGGACCTGAGAAGAATCGTCTGTGGCTTAATGCCTTTGCCCTGCAGGCCCAGTGGGGTGGCAACGTCATCCCCAAAGCTGTGTGAGGAGCAGTGGCTCTATGCCGGGCACCGTGTGGCAGCACTCTGGGGATTTTGGGAAAAGCCTATGCTGTGGCTTTTTTGGGGGGAAGTGGTTCTGTCCTTCAAAACAGCCTTGCCCGGCTCCTTCCCTTCTCACCTGGACCTGCTCTGGGAGGGGCAGCCCTGAAGACCTCTGAATCACCTTTGGGATCCGTCTTCCCTTTTCTGGAAAGATAGCACACATTTACAGCCAAATATTTATGGTTCCATCTTATAGAATTCAAGAAGTTAACATCCTTCTTTCATTACCTCCCATTTTTCCTGTCCCCTTTAGTTCAAACTAATGATGGCATAATCTCACTCCTAGTTCCTGGCCTTGCTGAAATGGCTGATGAAGTTTATGAGTAGCACCCACAATTTCTCCATCATGTGGATGCTCAGTCACACTATTAGTATTCTCTTTAGAACAAGCTTGTTTTTCTGCCATATGGGTAGCCTAAGAATTTTCCAGATCTCTGCATTTGCTTATTGATTCCATCTTTAACTTAGATCTCTCCTATCACATTTGATTATAAATAGTTGAGTAGAACCAAACTATTCCTTCAACACTTTGCTTTAAAAAAATCTCCTCAGCTAAATAACCATTTTCATTGTTTGCAAGTTTTACAAAACACAAGAGCACTAAAACACAAAACACTAGAACATGAACATAATTTGGTTAAGTTCTCTATTACTTTATAACAAGGATTGCCTTTGCTCCAGTTTCCAAAACCTGTTCCTCGTTTTCAGCTGAGACTGACCCAGAATGCCTTTATCATCCCATTTCTACCAACATTCTGCTCATAATTATTTATGAATTATCTAAGAAGATAGAAGCTTCCTCTATAGCTCTTAGACTAATACAGTCATTATAATGATGAGATTTAGGGGCTTGGTCAAAATTGAGCCCAAGGACATTTTTGGGACTCCTTTTCCTTCAGCTAATTTACCTCTGTTGTCCTAAACTTCCTTTGTATTTTAGCCATAATTCCTGCTAAACTTGGCTTGATGTTTTGATCTTGGATGTCTAGTTTTCAATCCTAGTGCCCCAGGGCTGCAAACTATTATTTTTTCTTTTTCTTTTTTTAATTTAATTTTATTGTTGTTTTATTACATCCATCCCCTTTTTCCTTCCCTCTGTCCCCTCCCTATTTTTTCTTATAATGGAGACTTACTGTCTATATTTAGCATGTTCTCAGTAATTGTATGGTCACCTGGATTATTTTATGCTGCAAGACAGAAAAAGACACTAGACAGAGAGAATTCATACCAAGAGGTCTTGCCTCACCAGAATGGTTCAGCTGACCTGGGATATCCTTTAGAACTTGAGATATGGAAAGGGAAGAAGGCCTACATTCCAATTTGTTTTTGTTACCAAGTAGCTATGTGACCTTGGATGAGTTGACTTATCTCTCTGATTCTCAATTTGTTTATCTGCTAACTAAAAATTTGGGATGAGGTACATTCACCATTGCTCTAAAGTTCTGTGATTCATATATCTTGCAATATAAGAAAGGAAAAATGAAGTCCTGGCCTTTGAATTTCTATAGGGCATCATCTTTCCTATAGCCCAGAGAGCTGTGGTTCTATCTAACAGTTAATTTCTCGCTCATGGTCAGTAGACAGCTCTGCTGGTAGTCATATGTAGATGCAGGCACCTTGACACTCCTGGTTCCACCTTCTCTAGGCTTTCTAAAGGAAAGAGGTTGAGGGTGGTACATTGTGGGTTTCTGTGGACCATTCTGCTAGCCATAATTTCATCACATGATGACACCTCATCTCCTATGTGTTCAGGAAGAGGAAGAGAACATGGCTGTGGGTGAGTACCCCAGGGTGGGGTAATGAGGCACCAGCTTGCCTTGGGGCACAGCGTGGAATAATAACCTCTGGGAAGTATCTGGATCTCTTTCTTTCTGCAGAGGCTTTCACACACTGGTTTGGTCTAACAGCCTCATTTAGCTGCCATGAAAAATATATGATATATTTGAACAATGGCCATGCCTGTTCATTCATTCATTTGGTTATTTAACAAGTATTTATTTATATCACATTTGGATTAGAAACTATGAATCTAAAAACAAAACAAACAAACAAAAAATCCCCCAAAACCCACAACAAAATAAAAGCCAAAATAAAAAAGCAAATAATTTAGAGTCTGACACTTCAAGGATCTCACAGTACAATTGATAAGCTAAGACAACTATGAAAGCCACTGTCACACACAGCAGTATGTGGTCAGTGGTAGAGGAGCAGTATGTTTTGTAGGATATTTGGTACGTAGAAAACTTTTCCAGATACTAAGTTTGGAAAGAGAGAGCAGAGAGTGAGCAGAGGTGGGAAAAGAGGATCAAATGGTGTGATGTGCACTAACCACTATGCTGTACACCTGAAACAAGTATACCATAAAAAAAAAAAAATAATAATAATACAACATGTGAAATGAAAGGACACAAATCAGGGAAGGAAGCCCTGGTTGGGTAGGTCAGTTGGTTAAAGCATTGTCCCCATACTCAGAGGTTGTGGGTTCAATCCTTAGTCAGGGCTCAAATAAGAATTAACCAGTGAGGGCCCTGGTTGATGGCTCAATGGAAAGGTGCTGACCTGCGAACCCAAAGGTTGCTGGTTTGATTCCCAGCCAGGGCACATAACCAGGTTGCAAGCCAGGTCTCCAGCGAGGTCCTTAGCTGGAGGCAGGTGAAAGGCAACCATGCATTGATGTTTCTCTCCCTCTCTGGCTCCCTCCCTTCCCCTCTCTCTAAAAATAATAAATAAAATTAAAAAAAAAAAAAGAATTAACCAGTGAATGCATAAATATGTGGAACAACAAATAGATGTTTCACTCTCTCTCCTTTCTTCTCTCTCTAAAATCAATGAATAAAAATTTAAAAAATAATCAGGGAAAGCAGTCTCAGGAGCCTCTTAAAGAATGTGGACCCTATTTGTTAGAAAATGGGGACACTGACAGTCTTAAATATTTGGGCCACTTGACTTCAGAGGAAAAAGAGATCCCTTGACACATACTGCACTCTGCACCCTTGGCCCAGAGCCCTAACTTGCCAAGGCTAGCTGGGCACAGGGGGGCCAGGGAAAGAATGCAGATGACTCGGACTTCTGGCAAACACACCCAACCTAAGTCTAGCATGGAAGCACATATGGTTCATCTTACTGGAGACATTACCTCTCCTCCGAAGCCCATGCTGAGGATAGTAAACATTCCACTGACCTCTAGTGGTCAGTATGACACCCAAACTGCCCCACAAACTCTGCTCCACAGGTCTGTCTCAGTGATATCTGTTGAGGAAGAAATTGATTAGGATAAAGTTTCTTTTCTTCCAGCTTCTCCTTTTTGGCTCTCTGTAGGCTTTCCCCTTTCATTCAACAAAAATCTATCCACTACTCCCTCCTCTCCCTGGCCAGCTGAGACACTTCGGGGCTGGAAGACCTGTGAGACTTCACTTTCCTGCATGTTTCTCACAGCCTGCTGAAGCTCTGTTCACCTCATGGAGCTTACAGATGCCAAGAACGATAGGCACACACTGAAAGTCAATAGCCTACTCACAGTTACTTTATTAGACTGTGAAGTGGGATCACGTGTTCAGATACTAATCACTAATGCTTAACAAACCATCTATGTCAGATGTCATTCTAAGCACTTTCGATGTGAAGGTTGATGTTTTAATATAAAACTTCACAAAAGATTTGGTCTTCACAAAGTCTTCACAAAACAATTTAGAAGTAGGAACTGTTGTTACTCCTCATTTTAAAGATGAGGAAATTGAGGCACAAAGAGGTTAATAAGTTCAAGATTATGAAGCTAGACAGTGATAGAATAGACACCTGACCCAGACAGCCTAACTGTACCCACAGTTATTGTCTTGGACTAGCCATGTGACATTTCTAAGATCCAAGGGTCCCTGCTTCTTCATCTGCTGCCATGTGAGGGTATTTTGTACTAGAATAGAGGTATTCAGATTTTTCTCAGAAGTGGAAAGGACAGAGATAACAGATAACAGAGCATTTACTTTAGACAAAGCAGAAGACCAAAATGCAGCTTGTTTTTCCTCTCCTCTCTGCTCCCTTTTCAACCCAAGGGACTCTTAAATGCCTGGGAAATACCTCAGAACTCCAGGCAACTAGGCAGCACCAAACAATTCATTAGTATTTATGTAGCACTTTATGTATTAGGTATTTTAGAAATATTCTACACTTAATCCTCACAACAAGCTCATAGGATAGTTCTTATTATGCCCATTTTATAAATGGTAAACCAATTTAAATTAAATAGCCAGCCCAAACACACGCACCTGGTAAGAGGCAAAACTGGAATAGAAATATCCAAGTCTGGCTGTCATGAAAGCACATGCCTTTCACAGCAAACTCCACAGTCCCTTTCACAGTAAGACTGTGTCCTGGGAATCGGTGACCTGGGGTCTGGTCAAGCCTAATCCTGAGGTAAGAAGAAAGGGAAGACAGTCCTTCCGGCAGGGCAGTGGGGATGAGCTTACAGGAGGAACTAAATGGCACTGGGACATCCGCACTCCATTTAGGTGGCTTCAGGCAGACAGCTAGTTACCAGGGCCACAGCCTGTTGGTAAGAATGGAGGCCATCTCTGTCCTGACAGAAAGTTGAAGTCAAAGGAAACTTCTGATCTAAACTCTGACTCTCAGGGTCCTTTTAGACTCTGGATCCCACAGTAGGAGGTAGCAGAAGCAGACACCTTTGCTACCAGCTCAGACATGAGCTGCCTTTAGGAGGCACCTGCAAATGCTAGTTGAGCAGGGCTGTGGGATTGGCCCACGTCACTCAACCCACTTGGTGGTTGCTTATCTCTGCTTGCTCGGCAGGTAAGGAGGACTTGTTGGTTAGAGGCCCCTGGATACCCCCTTTTCTGAAGGCATGTCTTGTTTCTCAAGCTTGAGATTATTGCTCTGGAGAGAAAAGTGGTATCAAGGGGTCTTTGATTCCCTTTTGCAATTTAAAAAATGACCTGATTTGTAACCTGTACAATTAAACAGAAGAGAATCAAAAGACTTGCATTCTAGCCCTAGCTCCTCTCTGACTAGCTATATGAACTTCGGTAAATCTAATTTCCTTTCTGGTCTTAGAGAGGAAAGCAATGGATCATGTTCACCCAGCAAGTTAGTGCCCTAGTCATGACTTAAAACTAAGTCCCTATTTACTCTACAATTGATGGATTCATTATATCATTGGACTCATTCACTATGCAATAATGTTTATTAAGCGCTCTGCCTGTGTCTGGGACTGTGTTTGAAACCAGGAATACTGTGATGAACAGAAAAACACACTCTAATCTAGAAGGAAACTCTGAAATCATCAAGTTGCTCATTTTCCATTTAAAGATGAAGAAAATGAGGCCAAAGGGAAAAGCATAGTGACTTGCTCAAGGTCACAGAGAAAGTGAAGTGGTACAAACTAACCTTAATGCATGTAGTTTAGTTTAGTACATTTAGCTGAATTTTGTAAATGAAAGGGACAAAGGGGCCCATAAAGGATGAGAAGAGAGGATAGAGAGCCTTATTTGGAGGCCAACAAGTCATGGGCTTAGAGGTCAATGCCAAATGAACCCAAGCAGGTTTTTTATGCCCCACTCTGGCTCTTTGTTCTCTCTCTAGGAATAGTAAAAATGTCTGTGTTTAGAGGAATAGCCTGTAGAAAGTGTGATTTTCCTAATATGAACTAAAGCTGGGAATGAAAGCAAGGAAAATAATATTGGGACAAAGGTTAGGGAAGCTGTTCTCCTATAAAGCCCTTGCTCATATATTGGCCACGTAGGAAAGAGCAAAATGCCCTTGCATGGTCTTCTGATTGTCCAAACTTGGCAAACTTAAAGATAAATGCGAGGATGGTGGACAGTAAGTTACTAGAAGATACACAATTTGACAGGGTGTCAAAGCCAAGACTTTGTGCTTTGGGATCACAAGAAACATGCTGCTAGCTGTTTTCTGTGACACTCGTTTCTCCTCACATGTGATCCAAGCATTCCAGTTCAAGATTGGGAGCAAGCTGGTTCCATATGAAAGGAAACACACATAGTTTCGAAGCTCACCATTTTGTGCACCCAAACATCACACCCTAACTTATCTTTTCAGTAAGGGTTCATTTTAATGGATTTACACCAGATTATTTTTAGTGTCAGAACTGTTGAATATGACCATAATTGCAATCGGTTCTAAGATAAAGCCAAAGAGACCTGGAATAAAAGTTGAACCCACTCTTGCTGGGCTGTGTAGCTCTCACCTTCACTATTTCCTTACCCAATCATCAATGAGAAAACAAAAAAGAATAAGAAAGAGTCCCCCTCTTTGAGTTTACAGTCTAGTGGAGGAAGCAGATGTATACAGAGAATACTTCCACACAATGTGATAGAAGCTCTTAGAGAAGTACACTCAAAGTGTGATGGTTAAGGCCATAATTTTTAGAAAAGATAAAGCACTTCCACTTCCCCATATCATAAGCCCCACAAAAAGAATGTATTTTGTGTCAACTTGTATGTCAGCAATAGGAAGTACAGAGCAATTATGCCCATTAGAGCAAGAATTTAGTGCTTCTGATGCCCTAACCTGGACCCCACTCACCCTCCAACAGCTCCAGTCTGGCTCCTCAGGGAGACAAAGTCTTCTCTATGGCTCTAGTTCCCATGAGAGCAATGCCCCCTCCATAAACCAGGGGATTAGCGCTGAACTTTCCTGAGTTCCTGGAATGTTGCTCAGTAACTTGTTCTCATCTGTATTTTCCCAGGCTTCTATTAGGAGTTCATTTCTCTTGAACATGCACCTCAGAGAAGTGATGATGGTGTCTTGAAGGTCAAGAGTTCCAGAAAGAAATGGAGCAGAGAAAAGGGGGTATCAAGCTGAAGAAGGTGACTTTACAGTTTCCGGATTTAGTAAGATCCTATTTGGTTGAGGCCCAGAACTCACCTGGCTTAAGTTCCCCATGAGGCAGGAGTATGCATTGGCTCTGAGCATTCATGGTCGAGCTGGACCCCAGCTGCAGTCTCAGGCTGAATCCATCTGTGGAGGTTGGCCCCAGGGTGACCTTGGCCTCTTCCAAAACCTGTTCCATCAGACCAGGCTAAAGGATGGGGTGAATGGCAGGAGGGCAGATGGCAGATGCTAACACTGGGATGGACACTGTAGCTAATGGGTTCAGAGCCCCTGGCTGGACTTCTGTCCCCATCCTCACTAAATCCCCCTGCTTGTGGCTGGCAGGAGGAAACGTGTGGCTATGGGAAATTAGTAATGAGATATGGAGTCATTCACCTCAAGGTCATTAGTTCAAAACCAGGTCAACAGTGAGTCAAAGTTCCTGACCAAGGGGGACATGGTGGGGTTTCATCTAAGTGGCTTGAAGGCAGACATTTGTTCTCTCAGAAGACAACTCAGGCTGGTTGTCTGGGTCACAGGGTAAGGAGCTCTGTCTCTGGTGACACGCTGTGCAAACCAGAGGGGCCTCCATGTGGGCTTGTATTTCTGGCTCCATCCTCTCCAAGACCCCACTTCTCTGTCTCCAGAGCAGGTCACACATTCCTGTGTGCTCTCGTAGGGATTTGCAGTTTGAAAGCATCCAGGTAGGCAGTACTGAGATCATTTGGTGATAGCTTAGTTTTCTTAGAAATCTTGGCTTTCTCCAAAGAGCATTCCAAAAGAATGCTCAACATCACTAGCCATCAGAGAGATGCAAATTAAAACCACAATAAGATGTAATAGCAAAATAAATTAAATATATTAATAAAAATTGGAAAAGAAAGAAAAAAACCAACAACAATAAGACACCACCTCACACCTGTCAGAATGGCAATCATCAGTAATTCAACAAACAACAAGTGTTGGTGAGGATGTGGGGCAAAGGGAACCCTGGTGCACTGTTGGTGAGAATGCAGGCTGTTGTAGCCACTATGGAAAACAGCATGGAATTTCCTTAAAAAACTGAAAATGGAACTGCCTTTTGATCCAGCAATTCCACTACTAGGACTATACCCGAAGAATCCTGAAACACCAGTTCATAAAAACCTATGTACCCCTATGTTCATAGCAGTGCTATTTACAATAGCCATGTGCTGGAAACAGCTTAAGTGCCCAGTGGATAATTAAATAAAAAAGCTTTGGTATGGTTACACAATGGAATACTACACAGCAGAAAGAAGGAACTCCTACCCTTTGAAACAACATGGATGGAACTGGAAAGCATTATGCTTAGTGAAATAAGCTAGTCAGTAAAAGACAAATACCATATGATCTCACCCATTACAGGACAATAATGAACAAAACAAGCAAAACAGAACCAGATACATGAATACAAGGAATAAGCTTTCAGTGGGCAGAGGGGAAGAGGAAGGGAGGAGGAGAAGGCAAAGAAGGGGAGCAGTTTAGTCAAGGAACTATCATGGAAGAACCATGGACATGGACAACAAGTGGGATTGACTTTGGTGGGAAGTGGGTTGGTGGGGAAGGGGCAGAGGGGAGTAAAAAGGGGATGGATGTAATACAACAACAATAAAATTTAAAGAAAAGAAAAGAAAAGAAATCTTGGCTTTCTGAGGGCAGAGACCACATTGATTTTGTAACACGTTGATTTGCCTTATTATCTAAGCCTGTTTACTTATTTATTTACTTACCTATTTCCTGAATCTTATCACTAGTTTTATTAAGCTCTTTGAGAGAAGAGACCCCATCTATACCTGGCACTTAATCAAGCATTTAAGGCTTGTTTATTGAATGAATGAATAAATAAAATAAGGAATAAAATAATGAATGCTTCACACAATGTCTGGCAGAGAGGATGCGCTCAAAGATATTTGCTGAATAAATGAATTGGATGGCTCACAGAATGAAAGTTTTGAGAAACATCAGCTTCCAGAACACCAAAGGTACCATTTTATTGCTAGAGAATCAGCAAGTTTTTCTCAATATCAAACCAAAATCTTTAAACCCAAGCACAGTTGATGCTTGGAAAGATTTCTTGAGTGAATAAATAAGTGGATGGATGGATAGATGGACAGAGGGAAGGAGGGACAGCAGAGCCAAGCAAGGAAGGCTGGCATACATGAATGAGGCAAAACTGAGAAGAGTTATGAAAATTAATTTTTTCTTTTTATCCAAAATATTGACCCCTATCTTTATAACTTTAAATCTCCATTTTTTTCCCATTCATTTAGTCTCTACTTAACTCTCCCCGCCCCACCAATCATTTATTTATTCATTTGTTTAGTGAACACTTACTTGGTTTGTTCTAAATACCAGGCACAAATGAAGATGAATAAGACACTAAGCTGTAAGTCAAAAGGTAGAATTAGATAAGACTTCTAACATCCTTCTAACGTATCACTTGGCTAAAATTTCTTTCTTTTCTTATTTTTTAAATCATATAAGCTCTTGCCTACTCATTCATGTTTATTCGTGTCTTCATTGAGCACTGGTTGCATGCTGGGTAGTAAGCTATAAGGTTACAACTATGAGTAAGGTAGCCTGGTTGTGTTTTTATATTGTTGTCTTTGTCTTGCAGCAATACTATCTGTCCTAGGTTACAGTGACTACTCATTCAGATATAGAAGTGGAATTTTGTCATGAATCAGAACTAACATCTCATAAAAACTATAGGCAGGAGCTAAATTGAGAGTGTTTGCTTTGTATTGTGACTAACAACACCACTGACAATTGACAGCTATGTGGAGATTTTCAACAATAAGACTGCTTATACAAAAAAATAATTTCAAGCAGTATTCCTCTGGGCAAGAATTGAGTAGCTTCATAATTCAAGAAAATTGCTATAACATCTATGTTCACTATATGCCAGGTATTGTGTTAAGTGCTAGGAATGATGGGTGAAATCTTGCTCCGGTCCTCTGAAAGATCTGAATTGAGTTAAAGACATAAAAATGTTGTGTTCGATGTGATGAGGATTATAAACAAAGTATGTGCAAGTGTAGTGGGAACACAGGAGAGAGCTTGCTTAATTGTTTTTGGGAAGTTGGGGTGGGATTTATAGAGAAGCCAATATTTGAGGTTTGCTTTAGCCAAAGAATAGATGTTTGTGATATGAAAGAAGGACCCTTTGGGACTGGGGTATGGCATAGCCTAAATCTGACAGTTGTAGATGTGTGGAAATGTGTAGAACCATGGATTATCTGTGTGGCTGAAATGTAGGATACTCAGAAGGAAAAGATGGCAAATAGAACTGGAAAAGTAATAGTCAAACTGATTTTTTAAAGGTCATGCTAAAGAGCTTATTTTTAATGTCTATGTAATAGGGAGTAATCAAATTAGTGTTTTTTATTGTTATGTCTGGAAGGTCCCCATTTCCAGATTAGATGACCTGAAAACTCCCCTATCTGAAACTCCTAAGGAATGCTGAACAATATGTGAAAAATATGTCTTATACTCAGAGCTGAGCTAACAAGAAAACAAGGAAGATCCCCCAGGAGCAAGCAAGCAGAACCTGATAATGAGTGTAGCCAGTAAGTGAACTGACATGAGGCAATCTGGGTATGTGACAGGTATAGGGAGGGTTGGTTTTGGAGCTTTTGGGATCTTATATTTTCTCACTTAGATTGGGTGTATTAGGTTCACAGAAATATTGACTCTGAAAACCTGGATCCATGGCCAGGTGGAAAGCTGGAATTAAGGCCTTCACATAAAGCTAGGAAAACATTTATAAGGCAAGGTCCTCTGCTCACCTACAAAGAGAGATGCCACATAAGCTTGTCTGTTGAGCTTGGGTTTTTTTTTTTGTTTGTTTTTTTTTTTAAGATTATTTTTTATTATTTCCAGAGAGAGGAAGGGAGAGAGACAGAGAGGGAAAGAGACATCAATGTATGGTTGCATTTCACCTGCCTCCAGCCACAGACCTGACTGGAGACCTGGTTTGCAACCTGGTTACGTGCCCTGGCTGGGGAATCGAACCTGTGACCTTTGGGTTCGCAGGCTGGCACCTTAACCACTGTGCTACTAGCCAGGGTTGAGCTTGGGTTTTTTAAGTGGAAGAAAAACAAGTGTCCACTGTAATCTCATAACCATACACCCACCTTCATGTTAATTTGGGGTTCTCATTTATGTTGAGTGGTCCTGGAATCCCCAAGTCAATAAAATAATGAGAAGTCATCTTTGGTGTATAATACTGCTGGAACCCCATGGAGAAGTGTAGGTAAAATGGCTCCTGCAGGACAAGTTCAATAGAAGTCCTTCAGAATTCTCATGACCAATGCAATGAATGATCAACTCCGAAGCTCTAGTTTCACAACCCACCATTGGCAAACATCGGCAGATACAATAAGCAATAGGTGTAGGCCTCCAAGAATCTTCATTTAGAAAATAGAGCTATTGGAGAAAGAATATACATTAGTATTTTTAAAATTAAATATATGTAAAGGTAAACATGGAGAAAACTAGGAAATAATAAGACACTATGATAAAGCCAGGCATATTTGAAAAATAAATAGAACCTAGAAAAACAAAAGTGTACTAATTGGCGTGGATTAGACATAGCTGAAGTGAGAGTTTAAGAACTGGCAGATTTCAGAAAACTGCCTCAATGCAACACAGAGACAGGAGATAAAAGATATAAAAATAAGGTTAAGAGACAGGGAGGGTAGAATGAAGGTAAACATATGACTAATAGGAATTTCAGAAAAAGAATATTAAGAGAATGAGTAAAGGAACTAACCATACAAAAACGCTGAGAATTTTCCAGAATCTCTGAAAGAAATGAATCCTCAGAGGCAGGAAATGAGACCTAAGAAAGATGAAATGATAAAATGCAATCTGTATCAAGTAACATCATAGAAAAACTGTTAAACACCAAAAGTAAATAGATGACCTTCTAAGCAACAAGAGTGGAATATGGGTCGCACACAAAGAAACAGTAGAGCGACTGACTTCGCCAAAGGAACAATGGAAACCAAAAGTCAAGGAAATAATTTTTTTAAAGAACTGAAAGAAAATAACTGTGTTCACATTGAACTCCTTCAACTATCATTTAAAAACAAAAGGAGATTGGCACAGGAATAAAAAATAAATAAAAACAAAAGGAAATAAAATATTTTAAGCAATGCCCAAGAGATTGTATACCATTCAAGGATCCTGTGGAGAAGATTTCTAGAGTATGTATTTTAGAAAAGAAGATACTGGACTCAAAGGGAAAAAGATTCAAAGGCAAGAAGAAATGGTAATTACAGAAGTTGGTAAGCATCTAGGCAAATCCAAAAATGCATTAATTATTTATGAACAACAATGATGATAATAATAAGATTAAGGGGTATAAAAGTAAGGTGAAACTGTCTAAAATGCTGAATAGCAATAACATGTAAGACAAGTTAAAATGCTCTAAAGTCTCTACGTTATTTGAGAAGAGGCTTTTAACATTTACTTTAGGCTGTAGGTGCAATATGCTTGACACAAGTTTCAGGTTAATCACTAAAAGGGTAGAAACAGAACATGTAATTTCTAAATTAATAGAGGGAAAGGAGGGAATACAGGAATCTTAACTGATCCAAAAGAAGACAGGAAAAGAGACAGAAAGGCATTCTTTCTCTCTCAGTCTCACTCTCTCCCTCTCCCTTCCCCTCTCTCTAAAATCAATAAGCATATCTTCTGGTGAGGATATACATATTTTTTTTTACAAAGAAATCATAATAGAAATGAACAAATACCTAGAACAAAATTTAAATCTTCCTTAATAACCCTTGAGGGATATAGTTAAGATGTTCTGAGAGTAGTGGTTCTCAACTGGGGGCATGTGGCAATATTTAGAGACCTTTTTGCTTGTCACATCTAAGAGCAGATACTACATA
>PVIW01002036.1:177160-245296 GCA_004026585.1 Noctilio leporinus
CATCCATCCCCTTTTTGCTCCCCTCTGTCCCCCCACCCACCCACCCATTCCCCCCAAAGTCAATCCCACCTGTTGTCCATGTCCATGGTTCCTTTATACTAGGTTCTTGTCTAAGCTGCTCCCCATCTTTGCCTCTACCTATCCCTCCCCCCTACCCCGTTCCCCTGACCACTGAAGGCCTATTCCTTGTATTCATATATTTGGTTCTGTGTTGGTTGTTGTTAGTTTTGTTCATTATTGTCCCGTAAGAGGTGAGATCATATGATATTTGTCCTTCACTGACTGGCTTATTTCACTAAGCATAGATACTACATCTTATGGGTAGAGGCCAGAGATGCTGCTATCCGGCATTGCAAAGAACAGCCACCTACAACAAAGAATTATCTGACCCCAAATGTCAATAGTATTGATGTTGAGAAGCCCTGATCTATATAAGAAAAGAAGAATGATAGCTATGTTGGTAAGGTTAAGGATGGATTAGAAAACAGAGTAGATAACAGAGGAAGGTAGTAGGCTCTTGAAATAATTAATGTAAATAATAATGGGGACTTAGGCTAAGAGAGTGGCAATGGGAATGAAGAGGGAAAAGTGTTTCCATGTAAAATTGACAGGATTGGAAAGTGGGTGAGGGAAAAAGAGGAGTAGAAAAATGAGATGGCTCCAGCATAGAACCAAACTGCAAAACTTCACAAATGTTATCAGTCAACTAGTAGGCAGCTGTAGTTGGTCTTGAATGAGTCTTCACAAGCATTCGGACTCAGGAAACTGGTCGGAGAATCACAACTGGACTGCCAAAAGTCACCAACAGGGAAGTGAGATCAAGCACATCTCCTAGGTGGTGAGAACACTAGAGGACCCAGGATCCCCAAGACAGGAGACAGTGGGGAGAAGACATACTTCCTGAACTATCGGTTACGAGATCAGCCAAGGTGGGGGTAAAAATAGGCTAGAATTCACCAGTTTCCAAGCCACTGAAGAACAGTTTCTAAGTCTACCGTAGTAGAGAAAAAGAAAGAAACATGACCACATGCACCACAGCTCAGAGTTTCAAAGACCACATCCAAGGTACTCATCAAACAGCCCTGTGCCTGTAGCTTGAGCACGCCCCAGACTCAAGTGGGGAAACAGAGTTATATTTACTGGCACGAGGCTTAAAATAGAAATCCTGCAGCCAGTTCTTCTCTCATTAACGGTGTCTCTTTGATACCTAGGTGGGTACCTGGAAAAGGGTTGGTGTCAGCTGTTAATGCCAGAAACAGTGACTGGTGGGGAATGCTTTCTCTTTCACATTTTATGGAGAAATTCTGAAGGCACCAGTCACAGGATAGGAACATGTGTGGTGGAAATGCTCAGATATTTTTCTTTTGGCTGGAGCTGGTCTCCATGGGTTGATGATGTTTAGTGTCAGAAGAGGTCAGATAGCCCACTGAGGGAACCTGAAAGTTCGTTGCTTAAACAACCACAAAATTAACTTCTCTGAGCTCTTTCAGGGTCCTACCACATTTCTGTACTAAAGAGGTGTGTTTTTTGTTTGTTTGTTTTTTTTTGTTGTTGTTTTTTTCCATCTAGATAAAAGACAATCTACTTACCAATGTAGCTGGTACATTTTATTCATTTGTTTCCCATTAAACTCCGTCTCTGAAGTACACACATATTTATTTGGTTTGTCAGTGTGTGGGAGAGAGATACCGATACACGGTAACAGCCACAAAGAAAAACAAAGACTAAAGTGACTAGTCTGTTTATGTCGCCTCCTCTTTCAGTTCTCTGTCATATTGCACTGTCTGCCTCTGAAATTCTGAGGTAGTAGGACTTCCTCTAAACAAATGGTGATGGTGATGAGAAGGCAGCACAGAGGAAAAGACTAAGATGTGGAGCAAGAAAGGATGAGAGGGAGAGAGTGGAAGAGTAGCAGGAAGGTGAGGGGTCTGGGGAGCCATCATTCTCTGCTCTGAAGTAGCAGTTTCTTGGCTCCAGTCCATGTGTTCACAAGACATGTCCACGTCACTGAGAATGGACTTACCTGGTTTGCTGGGGCTACTGATTTGGGCCATTGGGGTTCTGAGGGAAGAGCAGAAGGAAAAGGTGCTGGCAGCTTCAGGTTTCATCCAAGAGGAGTGGGACTTGGGGAAGAATACAGGAAGGGAGTAGAGAGACCCAGTTCATCTTGTTCAATGTCATGGCCAGCCTGGCACTGGCCAGTCACTTTCCTGTAGGAAGGGTCAGGGCAGGAAATTGGTAGAATTTCCAAAGACTGGCTGAAGTTTTAGTGGGCTGACTTGATGGTTGGAATTCAACTTCAAAATGTTAACCTATTTGAAGGTTTCTTTGCCTACAAAGATGCATTTACTTAGCAGCCTTCCAGGAAAAACAAAAATGTTACAATGAAAAGTTTTCTCTTTTATCCCGTAAAAGAATTCTAATAGTAACACCTCCCTGCATATCATAGTAGCTTATGTTTATTTGAGTTATTTTCCCAGCTGCAATCTCATTTAGTTCTGTAAGAAAGTAAGAAGTGGGCAGCTATCGTCTCTTTTCATCTAGGACATCTGTATATTTCCTGCTTTTTGATAAGAATTATGTGATTGATCATCTCTTATCTTTTGCTTTGATTACCAGGAAGCTCAGAACCAAATTTGTAGCTCAAACATCACTTACTCTATCTTTTCTGGTTTTGATTTTTGTTTATATTCCTATTTTTTCTGGGTCTGGGCTTGTCTGTCTATCTGTTTGTTTTTATTGTATTTGTCTTGTATTCTCCTTTGAGTTTTGGTTAGAAGTTCATTACATAAATTCAGCAAATATTTATTATCCCTCGCACCCCTCTTTCCTCTTCCTTGCTTTATTTATCTCCTGAGCATTAACACCACCTCACATGCTACATATTTTACATATGTACATATGTAAAATTACATATTTTACATATGTAGCATGTGAGATGCCATATATATACTCCCTGCCTTCCTAACACTGTCCATAGACATTAAGCTCTATGAGAGCAAGAGTTTTGTTATTACTGTTCCATTCGGTAGTTCCAGAGTTGCTTGGCACATTGAAAGCCATCAGTAACTACCTGTTGAGCCAAGGAATCACGGGCTCAATACCAAGTTCTGCATTGGGAAATGGGAATCAGAGCTAGTTCCATGGGTATGTGGCCTGTGCAGGTTTAAATCTTCGCTGTCACCAACTTGAAATTCCTAGTACGTTTTAACCAAAGAGCCCCAGATTTTCATTTTACACTGGCTTCTACAAATTCTGCGACCAGTCCTGATGGGAATACACCACCATCATTACCTGCATAAAGGTTTTGATCTGCTGGAGGGAGAAATCATAAAAAAGATACACACCATAATATTTATTTTTTAAATAAAAGACAAAATACGTCCACACATACACATGCATCTGCATGCATCTTTCAGAGGCAGAGCCTTTGCTCTGTCATCTTTCTTGTATAGGCCACACCCTTAGTGCTGCATTTATGATTTCCTGTTTTCATTTCTTCAAAGTGGAGGGAGAGGTTAAAAGATACACTTGAAAAGAAATCTGACTGCAGAATTCTTTCATAGTTTTCAGAGTCTTATCTATCTTTTATAACTGTCTCACTCCTAAATAAGCAGCAACTTTTGGTGCCTTGCCTTAGTCAAGTCTTTTCAAGTTATTCAATTTAGGTTTCATATAAATGAATAACTTTTGCATTCATATTTTATTGGCTTATATAATATTTAATTCAATTATGTACATTACAACAGCATTATGTATAATACAATTAGCATTAATCAATTTGGGAACAAAACAAATGACTTGATAAATAAAAACTAAACAAGAGGCCCTGGCTGGTGGCACAGTGGATAAGGCACCAGCCTGCAAACCCAAAGGTTGCTAGTTCAATTCCCAGCCAGGGCATATGACCAGGTTGCAAGCCAGGTCTCCAGCCAGGTCTGTAGCTGGAGGCAGGTGAAAGACAACCATACATTGATGTCTCTCTCCCTCTCTGCCTCTCTCGAAAACAAACAAACAAACAAAAAAACTGAACAAGAAAGAAGTAGAAATATTCAGCCCTATTGAAGAGTGGCTTGTCAGCTGTCAGCATTTGGGGTACCTTGGGTACCAATTCATGAAACTTACAGAGAGGTGGAAATGTTGGTGAATCTGGAAGGTCAGGTAAGTGGAGGTTGGTTAAGAGAATTTCTATTATTATGGATGCTATCAGATCTTATAACAAGGAGACTCAACTAGGTCAAGGAGATCACAGAAAACTTTCCTGAGGAAGTTATGACAGAGCTGAACTCTACAAATAATTAAATAAATGAAGGGTAGGGATGGCCTAAGTGAGAGGAGAGGAGTAGTTGAGGCTGTAGGAACAGCATGTGCAAAGGCCCTGTGGAAGGGTGAGGACATGGTATATGCAGAGACTTGAAAGAAGGTGGGTATAGCTGAAGCCTATAGAGAATGAGGACAATCATGGCACATAATGAGCTGGAAAGGTCAGGAGAGGAAGGCCTGACAGACTTTGTTGACCATGTTAAAGACTTTGGGTTTTGTAAAAGGAGCAAGGAAGCTACTAAAGATTTTGAGCAGGGGGTATAACATGATCAGATTCAAGTTCCATAAAGATCATTCTGACTGTCATGTGAAAAACAGATTAGAGGGGAATGAGCGAGGATTTGGAAGATCAGCAATAGTCCTGGTAAGAATTGCTATTAATTTTGACTAAAGCTGTAATGATAGAAATAAAAAGGATACTCAAGACCTGGTAATAAATTAGATATGGAGGGAGAGTGATGATTAATCAAGTATGAAACCTAAAGTCTGGCTTTTGAAACTGAATAGATGTTGTTTCTAATCATTGCAATGCAAAACATTGGGAAGTAATTATGACCTAAGTTTTAGAAATTTCAAGTTCAAGGTGCTTTTGAACATACACCTGGAAGAGTCAAGTTGGATTTAATTATACAAGTCTGGCTATAGGGTAAAGGTATAGACTAAAGATAAAAATTTACAAACAGCCCTGGCTGGTTGCACAGTGGATAAGGCACCGGCCTGCAAACCCAAAGGTTGCAGGTTCGATTCCCCAGCCAGGGCACATAACAAGGTTGCAAACCAGGTCTCCAGTCAGGTCTGTGGCTAGAGGCAGGTGAAAAGCAACCATACATTGATGTCTCTCTCCCTCTCTGCCTCTCTCTCTTCCTCTCTTTCTAAAAATAATCAAATAAAATCTTAAAAAAAAAAACAAAAAACAAACACCTCTATATGGGGGAAACAGAAGTAAGGATTAAACCTTATCATAAGGTGAGAATTCAGAATGAGAAGGGGATTTCTTAATGAAGTCCAAAATTTAATTGCTAGAGAAAGAATAAAGAGCCTATTAAGAAAAACCAGCAAAGAAAGGAAAAGAGATCTGGGAGGTTTTGGGTGTGACAGTCATGGGAAGAGTGTATTCAAAAAAGGAAAAGGCTCAGATGCTTCTGAGAGTTTAAGTGAAATAAGGACTACAAATACCCACTGCATTAGCAACATGGAAGTCACTGATGCCTTCCGTGAATGCTATTTCCTGGAGTGGTCAGGCAAATAAGAGGGGGTCAATCAGGGGGTGAGAGATAAGGAGCCAGAGGCTCTGCAAATCCTTTTTGGGAGAAATATATATGTCTTTATACGTACACATACACACAAATACCTACTTTATTGTTGAGAAAACGTGCTCAAAGAAATTACAGGCAGTCCTGATTTATGATGGTTCAACTTACGAGTTTTGACTTTCCTAAGGGGCAACAGTAATATTCATCCAGTAGAAACTGTACTTTGAACTTTGATCTTTTCCCAGGTTAGGGAGTGCTGTCCTGATGCTGGGCACTGGCCATGAGCTGCAGCTCCCAGGCATGATCATGAGGGTAACCGTTACTTACATTGCATTCATTATGTTGGATGATTTTGCCCAACTGAAGACTAATGCTCTGAGCACATTGAAGGTAGGCTAGGCTAGGCTGTGATGTTTGGTAGGTATATTAAGTGCATTTTCCAACTGTCAACTTAAGAAATGTCCAAACTTGATGGCAATTGTCCGGAAGCAAAATCTCAACAGATTGAGAAAATGCTCCGGAAAATGGCAATTTTACCATGGTTATACATCAGAATCAGAGGGGAAGATATAATAGGGTTTAGTGATAAACCAGGGAGGTAGGGGAAAGCAAAGTGGGGAGATCTCCGAGACTGGGTATGTGAAAAACGGATAGACACATACTCCCTTTATGTTGGTAGGTATAGGATAGTTAACAACTTACACTTACAGCACATAGAGATGGTATGTGGGAGAACAAGACAACAATGAGAGCTTCTGTGGTCTTGTGCCTGGGTGGGAGTTTGTGCCCTAAGGGGTCTGGGAAAAAGGGATTACTCTGACATTCCAAAGGCATGTTATCATAGATGCGAAAAGACAATACACAGGCTCAGTTTTGAAACTGGAAAACTCCAGGTTCATGCTGCCTGCCACTATAAGAACCAATACGCAGGAACAGGGTTCAACTCTTTTTTTTTTTTAATTTTTTAATTTAATTTTATTGTTGTTGTATTACATACAGGGTTCAACTCTTAATGGGAACTTTATTCAGATGGCCAGTGATCTGAGAAGATGGCAGGTAATGTACCCTAACAGACCATCTTACATTTCCTTTCAATCTACCTTTTTTTATATAGAGAAAAAAGTGTAGGTAAGAGATTTGGAATTCAGGAAGAAGGTTAATTAGATAAAAGATGCAGTCTGGCAATTTCCCTAGCATCTTTTCATTTTTTAAATCTGGGTCCTGTGTCCCGGGTCATTTTCTTCATATGTATCCTGGGCAGTGGGATATCTCTTTCTGGAACACAGTAGCTCAGATAGCTTGATTGCTTATGGTCTCTTCTGGAGCACAAAGATTGACTTGCTTGTGGTCTCCTGGAGTCAGATGGGCTGTACCTTCAGCTCTGAAACGATAGCTTTTTACATGCATTAACTACTAAGCTTATTAACGATTACCTAAAGCTAGAATTTTCCAAGTCTCGAGTTTCATCATTATTTCCCCACTGCTAGTCTAAACTATCCTATTTCTGTGAGATCCATTTCATACAGAAGTACTCATTTTGCTGTTGGGCACGTATCTTAACAGTAGATCCTCTTGTTAGGAGCTTAGGAACACATTTAACTACAGATCTATATAAGGGGGCACATTGTATGCAACAAGCTATGATAAAGCCCAGAACAGTTCTTAGCACAGTTGACAAAAGTTGCAGCTTCTCCAGTTGGGGCTACATTTAGGAAAACATTTCCCTGTTCTTTCGAATTTTCACAGGTCCCCAGTTATAAATACCGGAGCAGGTTATTTTTTTCATTGATATGCTTAAACACAGTATAATTTCGAAGGTTTTCCAGGTCCATACAAACATATATGACATGAAGTGCAAGTTTGTTCAACCTAGGTTCCTCCTGCAAGACAAAAGTCAGAGATATTTGGAACATTTTTGCTAAATATACCCAAACATTTTCATCTCATTTGAAAGGAACAAGTTCTCCACAACATGGAATTGAACAAAAAGTAATGAAAAGAATAAATGTCATTGTTTTTGAAAGATGATTTTCAGGTTTTCTTGAGGCTCGGTGGTCCATTGCTCCTCAGGTGCTTTCTTTACTCTGGTGTGATGAATCCAAAATTTTATTTCTGCCAACTTCACCATGGCAGGGTGGTGAGGAGTCTGTCCTAAGGTCCAGTCCACTTTTCTTCTAGTCTGCTTTCTGGGGACCCTCTCTCCCAGGTCTTGAATAGCACCTTATCTCCAGGCTGAAAGGCATGTAGCCAAACCTGTGGGGAGAGGTTTCTAATGCAAGCAAGGTCATTAATTACAGCTAAGGTCTGGCTTGTCCTCCAGGAATCTGGTTCCCTGACAGGTTCAGAATGAAGAGACCAGTTCAGGCTCACTTGCCCAGTTCCCTCCACAGAGTAAGGAGAAAGGTCCCCCAGGGCTGGAGGGGCTGTGGGAACCCTGGTCATGCTTGCAGCAGCCATGATATCCTGATCTTCCTGGGCCTTCTCCTCTGAGCTTCTGCTGTCTTTCACAGGCAAATCCCTTCTGTCTGGACCATTACTCTGTTCCCTTTAATCCTGTATTCTTATTATGTAAACCCATGAAAGTTTCAAGGTAAGGTATTTTGTCCCACTTCCCTGATCTTTGACAAAACAGCTCTAATTGCAGTCTGATACAGTACTTTAAGACTCATTCAGCGGCCAGCACTCTCCTGAATCAAGGTTATACGATGCATAAGCCCAACAACATTCCAATAAAAACTACTTTCCTTTTAGTCATAAGTTTATAAGCATAGGTTGACCAATCAGCCAAAACTCACCCCAAAAAACTATTTTCTCAAAACAGAGGCTTTTCTCCCCATCCTACCAGACACAGCTCTGAACACAACTCTGATCACACAAACCAAATCAGAAGCACATTAATTAAACCAGAAGACACCTTTCTATCAGACAGAGTTTTGTAAACCAGGAGGCACCTTAATTCCTATCTAAGTTGTGACTGGAATTGTAACCTGAATCAGAATGTGCAGTGATTCAATCAAAAGTGAAGATGACAGGAGGTGCTGAGAGTCAGAGGAAGAGAATCCTCACGCGAAATCACTTGACAGTGGCTAGGAAGTCTCCAAATACGCCCCCCGGGGCCCCCAGTCTAGGCAACCAATGGGACTCCCTGCCAAATACCCAGACACCAGAGAGTCTATTTCAGAAAGGAGTCACCAGAATATGAAAGTGGGAAAGTCAGTGTCGTTGCTGCTTGTCACTGCCGGAACCAATACAGACAGGGATCCAATCTTTATGGGCAATTTACTCAAATGATCAGCAATCTGAGAAGATGGCAGGTTAGGTACCTTAACATACCATCTTACATTTCCTTTCAAGTTAAGGTAAAGATGGACCTTTGTCAAGAAAGATATTGGCTTAGGTCATGACTACCCACCATGACTTAACTTCAGTTAGGAAGTTTAATTTCAGACCACCCCATGTGGTTGGTTACATTCCATCTCTTAATTTGTAAGGCCCACCATGCAGACCTCCCCTGAGCTTGTAGGGTTAGCATGTATCCCCTTTTTTATCCACATGGCTTAGGATACTTTCAACTTACGAGGTCTATATTGGGAGGTAACTCCATCGTAAGTTGAGGAGCATCTGTACACGATTCGCTGAAAGTGGTATATAGAAAACCTGTAGCCAGGCTATGGCTGTACACCAATTTTTCTGACTCATCGGAGATAGTGATACAGAGAAATATTGATTAATTTCACTGGGAAGAAGTAGGAGGGGCCTTAGGAGGAGTTGGCTGAGGCCATGGAAGGCAGTCTAAGATGAAAGTGGCTGAGAAGCTGATACCTCCAAAGACGATGGAAATAAAAAAAGTTTTGGCTCAGGAGCTTTTCTGGCTCCTGAGCTGGCTCTCTGTCAGGCTCTGGCTCTGGTCTTAGTTTCTTCTTCGTTGAGGAGGCCTGAGATGTGCAGCTGCCTGCATTTCCCAACAGATGCTATTTTCTGTGGGAAGGCACAGCTAGGATCAACTGGCCTGACAGAGGGTGGCAGGTTTATTCTTTGGGGGCTCTAGAGGGAAAGCTTTGAGGCAGGAGCCTGCCATTTTTCTGGAATTGAGTAGCTTTTGTGTATTATGTTGCTTGTTTGTAAACCAACCCTATAGAAATGAATAGGGGAAAAGATAGGAGAATCAAGTGTTAGAGTTTAGCCTTCATTGATAGGCTTAAGTAAAACTGTGACTTGATTGGCTGAAGTGACTGCTTTTGAATAAAGACTCCTTTCCTTTCCTCTGCCTCTGGAATTTTGCCTAGAAGGTGGCAGCAGGCAGCAGGACCCCCAATTGCTGTCTGATACAGTACTTTAAGACTGATTCAGCGGCCAGCACTCTCCTGAGTCTAAGTTGTAACAGCAACTTAGAACAGGGTGGATTTAAGAACCCTGGCACCCCTGGCTGATGTGGCTCAGTGGATTGAGCACCAGCCTTCAAACTAAAGGGTCGGTGGTTCAATTCCTAGTCTGGGTTGGAAACCCAGGGCACATGTCTGGGTTGTGGGCCAGGTTCCCAGTTGGAGGCATGTAAGAGGCAACTGCACATTGATATTTCTCTCCCTCTCTTTCTCTTTCTCTTTCTCTCTCCCTCTCAAACTAAATTAATAAAATCTTTAAAATAAAAGAATCCTGGAAAATCACTTATTTTTCCAGAGCCTTAAATTTTTTAACTTTATCTCATATGTTATGAGGATGATATATGATGACTGCTGTGGACAAAAAGGGGGCACACTGCCAATCTGACAAGCTCAGGGGAGGCCTGGGTGGCTGCCTTATTAACTCTAAGACCAAAAGTGACCACAAAGGATGGATTGAAATAAAACATTAACTAAAATCGTCTTGTGACAGGTAGTCATGTCCTTGGCTAAAACCTTCCCTAACAAAATTCGATCTTCACCTTAATTGAGCCTCTCTATTGTCTTTTGCATCTATGATAACATACCTTTGGAATGTCGAAGTAATTTCAAAGCACAGACACTACACCAGAGCACCAAAGGGGAGACCACTAATCCCCTCATTGTTATAGAGTCCATTGTTGACTATTAACTGTCTTGTACCCACCTGTGTAAGTGTCTATCATTTTACTTTTTATCCAATTCTAGAAGCTTTCCTGCTTTGCTTTCTCCCACCTCCCTAATCTATCACCAATGAATTTTATCTAATCCATTTATGACCTCTCTTTTGACTGTAATGCATAAAGCAGGGTGCAGAACTACCATTCTCTGGAGCACTTCCTCAACCTGTTGAGGTTTTACTTCACAGCAATTGTCATCAGTTTGGCTCAAATAAACTCATAAAAATTTCTATAGATTTGGGCATTTCTTACTTTGACACTGTGTAAAGAACTTGACACTAGTGGCACTCATTGTCAGTTCCCATGTCCTCCTTATCCTTCTCCCCAACCAATTTTCTTCTCCCATTTTCTCTGTAATCCAGGAAGAGAGGGATGACATGAAAGGAGAGATAGAACATGAATGTTTACTTTAAGAAGAGTGATGAGGTAGAAGTTGGGTTAACAGCTAGAGAGATGTAGGTTGGATGGAAGAAACAACATATTGGCTACCAGAAAACTGAGGACACGGAACTAGGCATTAAGGAGAACTAGAAACTGTCTTTCCCTGAAGTCTTTCAACTAAGGCAGTAATTCCTTTCTGGGTACTTCAAGCCATGTGTTTAGCCCTGCTATCTCTGGCCTTCAGAGGGAGAGATACATTAACAAGTCTGAGAACTTGGTTAGCAATTCTGAAATCTAGTACTCATTAGCATTTCAGAAGAATAGCTTAATGCCACCACTGAAGTGCAGGGTTCCTTGGGCCCCCTCAATGCACGTGTGCAGATTCCTTAGTGCCAAGCCACTAAGTTGAGTTTCCAAGGGTGAATGAGGGACAATGGGGCTGCTTTTTTCCATACACCTCACCTCTTCATTCTGTCTGGAGAGTTCAGAAAAATGCATGTTCTGCAGGTGTCTACAACCAGTTGTCCGCTGCCTCACCCCAAGGTGTTAAATCACTTCAGATGGCTGGGTTTTCACAGAGGCATTATTTCCAAGTGATTTTCGAGCATGCTGTTATTTCCCTAGTGGAAAGCAGTTAAAAGAAGAAAACAGTTTCGTGTATATGCGTAGACTTACCTAAAGGTGCACTCTCTCAAGTTCTGCCCAAAATAGGGACATAAAACTTGCAACTCTGTGGGTGACATTTGGATCTTCCTACCTAGTGAGTTTTTTTCCCCCCACATAAACCAGCCCCAGAATTGCAAATGCCATTCCACAAGCCTACAAAAAATGGCTTTCTGATAAATTATTCACAACACAGTGACAGGCTAATTTGGGGAAGATGTGGAGGAATAATGGAGGAGAAGCACCACCTGTATATAGTCAGAATAAATATGAGAGTGGAAGAGTTGTGTGGGTGATCAGACTCAGCTTGTGGAAAAGGTTAAGTAAATAACCTTCAGCTAAGACCTGAGTGAAAGAGGAAATTCAAACCTCCCATGCTATCAGAGAGGTTTCTATAGTTCATGGACTTAGATGTCCTCAGGGGTTCCCTCTCTGGAGGGAAAACATAGCTGTTTTCTCTCTACCCCATGCAAACGTTAGGTTTGAAGCATTCAACCCTTTTGTTCAAGGCTTGGGTGCTCAACTGTAGCATAACTTCCCTTGGTGACTGTAGGTAGTTGCTTGACATTTGGTTTACAATTTAAACATCACCCTTTAAAAAAACACACATTAGTCTTCACAAGCAGGTAATGATCAGACTTCTAATAGAATATTAGAGTTAAAGAAGGTCTTAGAGAATCTAGGACTGTTAAATAGCAAAAGGGTGCTCATTCACATGGCACTCTGGTGTTAAGACCCAACAATTAGTGTTGAGAAAAAAAGGTCTTTATTTACAATGTTTCAACCTTGGGTCAGGGGGCTGTGAGCACTTCAGCTCAGAGTTCTGTTTTCCCACGAGACCAAGCATTTCCCTTGCTCCCCAACAGGCTATAAGGCAAAACAAAACCCAACAATGCCCCATTCCTTATTTGGCAGTTCCGTCCTTCAGGATCTGGGGTACGTGTTCTTCAGCCTCCATACAATAGTCCAGGAAGACATGTGCTGCGTTACACTGGATCATGGTGAAGTCCAGGAAAGGCATAAGTCCTAAAAAAGGTGTCCTTTCCACATGTCCCACATTCCAAGAGTCCAGATGGAGTCTGGGTCTGCAAGGCAGAGTTCTTCGTAGCTTCGGAGTCAGCTGGAGCTGGCATGCTCAAAGTAGCAGCGTGCTGACTTTTTTACTAGCCCAGGCTGCATGGCTGAACCCTGACTACATGGCTACCTCTCACCTGGCTGCTACAGCCTGCAGCTCCGTCAGACTCCTGGAACATGTTCCTTCCATATTGCTTCTCCTCATGGTGGACAGGGGCCCTTCTTCATCCTTTCAAACAGCGTTGCCCCCTTCTTTCACATCAGACTTCATGGTGGACGGTGGGGCCCTTCTTTCTTCTTACAAACGGCATGGCCCCTTTCCTTGTGGCTGGCTCCTTTCCTTCTGGCTCTTTCCTCAGGAAAGGCTCAACTACCTCCTTGTCATTGGTATGCAAAGTGCCATAAAAGCCGTATTATTTCCTTCCCCCATCCGCAACACCAAGGGCTGAGAGGACTTTGGGGAAGCTGCTCTGTTACAGGACAATTTGAACATCAAAATAAATAATAATTTACAAAGAATATAACCCATTAATAAGAACCCATCAGTCCCTACTGATATAAATAAATAAATGAATATGAGGTGTGTCCCAAACGTATCAGCCATGCAAGCTGTTTTAATGATATTGACATTATATTTAATTAATCATCATTATATTGACATTATAATTAATTAATTATAATTAATTGATACTTTCAGGACAGGCCTTCTAAGAAGAAAAAGCTTTTTCTTACCTTGGAAAGCCAAATAAAAAATGTATAAGACATGCTGGAACTAGAAAGTCACTATTTTGCAACCATCAAAATAATAATTGATTTAGGCAAAAAGCATTAATGGATGCTAAAACCAATGGCAAAAATATGAGGAGTATTAAAATTTTATATAATCTCAGTGTCTTCCCATAGACACTAACTATAGGAGGGCAATAGTCATTTTCCTGTGGAGAAACCTAGCAGACACTGTCTTAAAAGAATAATTGAAATGAGGTGCAGAGCAAAAGGTCCCCAAAACAGAAATGTTCCCCACAGCCTACGGTTGGGGAGAGAGAGAAGGGGAGAAGCAGACACAACAGCTTAAGATACTTTTCATAGCTATTGGCCATCACCTGTGCCTTTCCTGAAGGGAAGCTGTTCCATCATCTGGGTAAAAAGTCTACATGAATTTCAGTACATACAGATAGTGCTGCGTGTGAGGTCACATAAGAAGCTCCAGGGTCAGCACTTAAAAACTAGGGCAGCCAGCCATGATAGGTGGAGTGATGAGGGTTGGGGCCATGCAGTTTGAAAACATGTAGAAGGGCCGTCTGGCAGTCGTGAGGTCTGGTGTGAAAGGAGGTGCCGCATGGTTTTGGATTAAGAGCTGGAGTAAGAAAGAGGAGACCCGCCGGGGGACCTGCCTGGAGAACATGGTGGCACGGCTGATGGGGCTGGAATTGTGGGGATCCACCTAACCTAGGACGGATTAGTGGGAGATGCCTAGAATGCTGAACTGTGACCGGAAACACTGAGCCATGACTGTTGCCTTTCTGTAAGATGGTACCTCTGACTGGCATATTCTGAAGCTGGCCTGGTTTGGCAGGGTAAGGCAGGACTACGTGTTTTGGGGTGTTTTAAAGGAAGTGGGACTTAACAATAGAAATCTGTCATTATTCTGATTCTGTGTAATCTTGAAATAAAACCCCCTTCATTTTCCACCAAACTTTTCTATTGGGAGCCAACACTTCTTGACAGTGGGCAATAGGACCTCCCAGCTATTCCAGAACAGCATAGTCTGGGGTTCTGTTAATAGCATTCAAGTTAACATTCTTCACAATGGGATAAATTCACATGTGTGCCTACGAAATGATGCACTAAGATTACAGTACTTCTGTGGTGTTCCTGTCAAATATCACCAGGAACTATCAGACATAACCAACTTGGACATTCTACAAAAGAACTGAGTTGTACTCTTCAAAAAAATCTATGGCATGAAACACTACAATAGAGAGAAGAATTGATTCAGACTGAATAGAGACATGATAAATGAATGCAGTAGGAGTCCGGATTTTCTTTTGCAGTAAAGAACATTATTAGGGCAATTAGTGACATCTTTATAAGACCTGTAGTTTAGATAGTAGTATTGTTATTAATGCCAAGTTCTTGATTTTATGCATTGCATTATGGTAATATTAGAGCATGTCTTATTTGTAGAAAGACATTCTGAAGGATATAGGGGTGAAAGGATGTGAAATCTGCAATCGACTCTCACACAGTTCATTCACACTTGCACCAACAGCCAGAGAGATAGAGATGAGAGAGGGAGAGGGAGAGAGGGGTAGAGAGAGAGGGATAGAAGGACAATCAAACTGAGTGCAGTGTTAACCTTCGAGGCATCTGGATGAAGAACATATATGAATTCTCTATTTACACAACTTTTCTATATATTTGAAATTCTATTTTTAAAACATCTAAAAGAGATCTTGGCAATCAGCTGTCAAGTCCTCTTGTTTGATTGAAAAGGTTATTCTTTTTTATTTTTAAAAAAATTTTATTGTTGTTGTATTACATCCATCCCCTTTTTGCTCTTCTATGGCCCCCTCCCCACCCACCCATTCCCCCCAAAATCAATCCCACCTGTTGTCCATGTCCATGGTTCCTTTATACTATGTTCTTGTCTAAGCTGCTCCCCTTTCTTGCCTCTGCCTCCCCCCTCCCCCTAACCCCTTTCCCCCTGAAGGCCTATCATTGTATTCATATATTTGGTTCTGTTTTGCTTGTTGTTAGTTTTGCTCATTATTGTCCCGTAATGGGTGAGATCATATGATATTTGTCCTTCACTGACTGGCTTATTTCACTAAGCATAATACTCTCCAGTTCCATCCATGATCCAGCAATTCCACTACTTGGACTATACCCAAAGAATCCTGAAACACCAATTCATAAGAACCTATGCACACCTATGTTCATAGCGGCACTATATACAATAGCCAAGTGCTGGAAACAGCCTAAGTGCCCATAAGTGGATGATTGGATCAAAAAACTTTGGTACATTTACACAATGAAAAGGTTATTCTTAAGGACATTAAAGGCACCAGTGATAAAGGTTAGCTGGGAGCCTAACCCTGTCTCATGCCATATACCCAGAGAGGCAAAAGCAAACCCTCTTCATTGCCAGTCACTTTGTGGGCTCTCCTTTGAGACTTTTCTGATTCTTTCTGGCCTGGTTTAGCCTTGGATAATGTAGCCTACCACAAAGAGGACACGAAGAACAGCTGCTGGGAAACCGCATGGAGAGTGCGGTTTCTCTGATGAGTTCTCCCAGAACCATCCTTTATTCAATGATTTCTAAGTGCACAATAGAGCAGTAGTGAATAAATCTATTGTTGAAAGGAAGTATTTTTGAGTCCTCTCCCTATCATTGTTCTGGCAGATCTGTGACCTTGGGCATGATACAGAATCTGTGGTTTTCAATTTCAACTCTGTAAAAAGGGCACTTTCCTTTTTGCCTTCTCTCAGTTAGCCAAGAATGTCTTGATGTGACATTGCTAAGATTTAGACATTTTCAGGTTCTTAGAGAAGGACACCTCCTAAAACAAGTCTTACATGAATGTGGCCTTTATATTCAATATCCTTACAGAATTACCCACATGTGGTTTTTCTCCAACCACAAAACATCCTGGTTATGTCTCTATTTTATCTTCATTTGATTTTGTGTGGAAGAACGAGAGTGAGGGGAAGTGATGGAAATCCAATTTCCAGCGGGACTATGAAATCTGTAACACATGGCTCTTCCTCCCCGGCCCCACCTGCCTTCCATTAGCAAATCCAGACTCCTCACCAACGGTCCATAACCTGTTGCCAACAGTTTTCTTTTCTCAGTGGTTGTAATGAGAAAAAAAAAACAGAGAGAGAGTAGAACTAGCCGCCTCTTCCCACCTTCGGTAGCAGCGTTTCCCACGCTATCTACCATTCCCCTCCTCATTTGCCACCTATACATTTTTGGTTCAAGTTAATTTTATCTATGGAGACTTCCCAGATTACCGCCACTCTATAATAATAGCTCCCATTTATTGAGTTCCAATTTGTAACAAGCTTTATGTGCATCAAATCTGAAAATGTGTGCAAAGCATCATGCCTAGCACATCACAAGCATTTTAGCATTTGTAGGTCCTCAGTCCTTATCCAAAACCCTCAGGGCTAAGTGAGTTTTGGAATTTCTTTCTTTTGCAAGGACAATGAGGTAGCTGTATATGACTCCAACACCCTCACCTGGGCCTGGACAGCATGCTCTAATAAAATGCCTTAATACTTCCATGGTGAAATGTATGAATATTCACATTAAATGGAGTAAATATAGACTATAAATCATTTTACTTTTGGTCAGGCCAGGTTTTGCAACCAAATGAATTTGCACCAAACTTACAATAGAATTTCTTTTCAGAGCTTCTGTGATTTGGGACTGTGGATAAGAGATAGTGGTATACTGGTACTTCCATTTTATACATGGGAAACTGATGCTCAGAGAGGTGAAGAGATTCCTACAGCTGGGGACACACCTCAGATTGTTCTGACCCTGGAGCCCTCACTCTTACCTGGGAGTTACCTTCCTTCCCTCCATCTCTCTTGGTCTCTCCAACTCTGTGTGTCTCTAGCCCCACTATTCTAACTCTGTTCAGTACGTTACTCACCTTTCCCTTGTAAGAAGATGATGAAGCCCTTAGACTATGATCCAGTTCTGCCTCTAATGTCTCTCTCTCTCTTTCTGCAGGATTTTCACACCTGGGATGTGCACGGCTGCAAGGAAATGAAGGGTCCAAAGGGTCTCATTTTCACATTTTTTTTCATTTCTTAACATTTATTAAGAATTTAAAAAATGTTATTGGAAATTCATGAACATAAAATGAAACATTTTATCATTTTTTAAAGCTTCACCTGAGGACGTTTCTTTACTGCTTTAAGGGAGAGAAAGGGAGAGAGAGGAGCAGCAATCGTCTGCCTCCCCAATGCACCCGGACTGGGGATCCTATGTGACCAGACCGGTGATCAAACCTGCAACCCAGACATGTGCCCTGCAACTGGGAGCTGAACCCTCAACCTTTAGGTTAGGGGACAATGCTTCAACCAACTGAAGCACACTGGCCAGGGTTAAAATGAGTGAACAATTCAGTGGCATTTAGTATATGTATTTAGTACAATGTTATTCAGGTAGTACGTCCATCCAGTTCTGAAATATTTTCATCACCCCAAAGGGTAACCCATATCCATTAAGTAGTTACCCTCTCTCTATTCCCTGGCAACCACTAATCTGTTTTCGGACTTTATGGATTCACCTATTCTGAATATTTGACTTCAGTGGAATCATTTATTTTGTGATCTATAATGTCTGGCTTTTTAATTTTGTATGATGTTTTCAAGATTCGTCCACATTGCAGCATGTGTCAGTATTTAACTCTTTTTTATTGTCTGAGTAGTATTCCATTGAATAGATATTCCATGCTTGTTTATCTATTCACCTGTTGATAGACATTTAGGTTGTTTCTGCCTTTTGGCTATTGTGAGTAGTGCTGTGATGAGCATGCTTGTTAAGTGCATTGTTTGCACAATTTCTTTTTAAAATACGCAAACTGTCTGCTTCAGCCATGTATCAGTGTTCTCCTTTACCACCTCACTCAAGGCCTCTTTGCTGTGGGGTGGTGCAGATTGGATCTTGTCCTGATGCCTCCGGTGGAGTAGAGTGTGAGAAAGACTAGGAAGAGGTGACGAGTTAGAGGAGGCAGGAGACAAAAGAGTGCTAGCTTGTGTTTGCTTCGGTTTTAAATTGTATTTTTTTTGGGGGGGGGGGGAATGCAACAACTTTATTGAAAGTGCAATTAACTGTTGAAAGCTTTAAAGGGGAAACTTAGAAAAATTGTATTTTTTTAAATGCACAAAAATATGTTCATCATGGAACTGTTTAAATATGCAGAAAACACAAAGAAGAGATATTTGAAAATTCTCTTCAAGTCCATCACCCAAGAAGAGCTTTCTGATCTTTTGCAATTGTATTGTTTATATTATTTGTTTGTTTAAAAAAATAAATAAAGGCAGGTGAAAGGCAACCATACATTGATGTTTTCTCCCTCTCTGCCTCCCTCCTTTCCCCTCTCTCTAAAGATAATAAATAAAATCTTTAAAAAAAGAAATAAGACTTCACTTTTTAAATTTAGACTCACAGTTCCTGATTTACAGATAAATTGAGAAGATAGTGCAGTTTCCATACACCATCTCACTCATTTCCCCTATTACCAACATCTTACATTAGTATGGTACATTGTTACAATTAATGAACCCATATTGATATATTTATATTAACTTAAGTCTATAGTTGATTTAGATTTCCTTAGTTTTTACCTGATGTTCTTTTTCTCTTCTAGGATCCTACCCAGGAGAGCACATTATATTTAGTCATCATGTCACCATAGGTTTTTGTGGCTGTGACAATTTCTCAGACTTCCCTGGTTTTGAATGATCTTGACAATTTTGAAGGTTTCTAATCGTTATGGAATGTCCCTTTATTGAAATTGGGATATTTTTTTCTCATGTTTTAATTGGAGTTGTGAAATTGAAGAGGAAGATCACAGAGGTACAGTGCCATTTTATCACATCATTTCAAGGGTACACATTATCAACATAACTTAGGACTATTGTTGACCTGATTCACCTGTCTGCAGTCATGCTTCTCTATTGTTAAGTTATGATTTTCTCCCCTTTCCATACTGTACTCTTTGGAAGCAAGTCACTATACATACATAGTCCACACCTAGGGAGTGGGGAGTTCTCACAGTGTTTTAAACTCTATGATTTTGAACAATAGGAGCTCACTAAAGGAGGCTGCATTTATTTGGTTAACCTACCCTTTCCATTCCATCAAGTATGCTAATATGACACACTGTATACTTACCCACAGTGGGCGCTGTCTAGGACATCAACATTATTCTGCACCAACTAGTTAAGCTGTTTGCCTACCAGTCAGTTCTGTTTGTTGCCAAATCTCAGACTGCCAGTTGCATTTGTCATTGTATTCACATTATTTAGGTAACTCACTAAACTATTAGTGACAAAAACTACTAACCAACCAGTTAGCTGGAGTTCATTAAGAAGCCTCTATAGTAATATTGTGTCAAAAAAGTTTTGTCTATATTTATTTATTTTCTCTGCTAGGTTAAGTTTAGAATTAATTTATCAAGTTACATTAAACATTCTGTCACAATTTTTTAAAAAGATTTTATTTAATTATTTTTAGAAAGAGGGGAAGGGAAAGAGGCAGAGAGGGAGAGAGACATCAACGTATGGTTGCTTTTCACCTGCCTCCAGCCACAGACCTGACTGGAGACCTGGTTTGCAACCTGGTTATGTGCCCTGGCTGGGAATCGAACCTGCGGACCTTTGGGTAGCGCCTTATGCACTGTGCTACCAGCCAGGGTAGCTGGTTCTCTGATGGTTAGTGATGTTGAGCATTTTTTAAATTTGTATGTTATGTTATGAATGTGACCTTTGCAAGAAAGACTATGGAGAATTCCAATCAGTAAACCTATACGCTAAACAAAGCTCTTGTCCCACACACATTATGTTAAGTGAATAAATATGAACATATGAGTTTTAAGTTAAAGTAAAATGTTTAAAGTAGACCAGGAATAATTTTTTATTATCTCTCACTTAGTTAACTTTCCCCATTAACCTACCAGTTAGCAGGCCTAATTGAAGTTCATTAGAGAGCTTCTATTATAATATTGTACTATGTCAAAAGTTTTGCTTATAATCATTTATTTTTCTGCTACATTAGATTTTCAATTAATTTGCCAAGCTCCATTTTAACATTCTGTTTGAACTTTTATTCAGTTTTTTTATGCACTAATTTGGAAAAATTGACTTCGCAATATAGAACATTTTCACTGTGACACAGATATCACTCTCCTTTTATCCAAAAATGTGTACATTCTTCAGTAAAGCATTATAATTTCACTGTATAAACCTTATATATTTCTTTAAACTTTATTTTTAAAAATGTTTTTTATTTTTAAGTTACAGTTGACATCCAATATTATATTAGTTTCAGGTGTACAGCATAGCAGTTACACATGTATAAAACTTACCAAGTGACCACCCCATAAGTCTAGTCCCCACCTGTCAGCATACAAAGTGATTGAAATATTATTGACTATATTCCCTATGCTATGTATATCCCTGTGACTATTCTGTAACTACCAATTTATACTTAGTCCCTTCACCTTTTTCACCCTGTCTCCCAAACCCCTCCCATCTGGCAACCAGCAGTTTGTCCTCTGTATCTGTGTGTTTGATTCTGTTTTGTATATTTTGTTTTCTAAGATTCCACACAAAAGTGAAATTATAGAGTATTTGCCTTTCTCTGACTTATTTCACTTAGCATGATATCTCTAGATACATCCATGTTGTTAAAAATGCTAAGCTTTTATTCTTTTTTATGGCGGAGTGATATTCTATTGTATATAGACACTACAGTTTTATCTAATTGTCTATTGATGGAATTTGTTACTTCTATATCTTGGATTATATAGGCCTTATATGTTTCTTGTTATGTATTTGCCTAGGTATTTTAAAAGTTTTGTTGCTATAATAAATGTTTTTAGGTTCTGTAATTGATTATTGCTGATTTATAGGGAAGTTATTAATTCTTGTATATTGACCTTTTATTTAGCACTGACATCTTTTGATTTTAACAATTTAAATAGTATTTAACCTCAGTTTTTCAAAGTAAGTGATCATTAATCTGCACACAATGACTGTTTTGTGTTTTCTTTTACGTATGTATGTATATATGTATTTAAATTTTATTGTTGTTGTATTATATTCATCCCACCCCCACCTGCCCCACAGTCAATCCCACATGCTGTCCATGTCCATGGGTCACCCATGCTAGTTACTTGACTAAACTGTTCCCCTTCTTTGTCTCCTTCTCCCCACTCCCCGCTTCTCCTCCCCTCTGCACACAGAAAGTCTATTCCTTGTATTCATGTCTCTGGTTCTGTTTTACTTGTATGTTTGTTTTGTTCATTAGTCTCCTGTATTGGGAGAGATCATGTGGTATTTGTCTTTCACTGACTGGCTTATTTCTCTAAGCATGATACTCTCCAGTTCTTTCCATATTGCCACAAAAGATAGAGTCTTCTTTCTTTCTGCTATATAGTATTCCATTGTGTAAATGTACCACAGTTTTTTGATCCATTCATCCACTGATGGGCACTTAGGCTGTTTTCAGCACTTGGCTATTGTAAATAGCACTGCTATGAACATAGGGATACATAGGTTTTTCTGAATTGGTGTGTCAAAGTTCTTTGGGTATAATCCTAGCAGTGAAATTACTGGGTCAAAAGGCAGTTCCATTTTTTTTTTTTTTTTTTTTTTTTTTTTGAGGGAATTCCATACTGTCTTCCATAGTTGCTGCACCAGTCTGCATTTCCACCAGTGGTGCACCAGGGTTCCCTTTTCTCCACATCCTCTCCAGCATTTGTTGTTTGTTGATTTGTTTATGATTGCCATTCTGACAGGTGAGGTGGTATCTTATTGTGGTTTTAATGTGCACCTCTCTGATGGCTAGTGATGTTGAGCATTTTTTCATATGCCTTTGGCCCCTTTATATGTCATCCTCAGAAAGGTGTCTGTTCAGGTCCTTTGCCCATTTTTTAATTGGGCTGTCTTTCTCCCTGTTGTTAAGGTGCATTAAGTTCTTTATATATTTTGGATATCAAACCCTTGTCTGAGGTATCATTGGCAGATACGTTTTCCTGTACAGTTGGTTCCCTTTTAATTTTGCTGATCTTTTCTTTAGCTGAACAGAAACTGTATTTTCCCCAAACTAAATTACCTTTGAAAGGGAAGAGATTTCAGACTGTTCATGAGATTCAGGAAAATACATTAGGCAGCTAATGGTGATTGGGAGAATTGCATAAGGCAAAAGTACCCACTTTGAATAGGACTAAGGCATCATTGTTCTACGTATGATGTTTCTTGTATCTTCAATAAAAATCTCTATTTTTCATAGTACATGGCTGGATACCTTTTGGACAGACCTGGTGTATTTGTAGTTCCAGGACCAGCCAGAGTTCATATCCTTTTTTTTTTTTTTCTCTTTTGTGGTTCTCTCCACAATTGAAGTGGGTTTCCCACTTCAATTTCTAGATGCCTTAGAGGCCTCAAATTCTATTCTGTAGTACTTTAGCCAATTAGACTAGTTTTTTTTTTTTTAATTAAAAAAATATTTTATTATTTTTAGAGGGAGGGGAGGGGAAAAAGGCAGAGAGGGAGAAAACCAATGTATGGTTGCTTTTCACCTGCCTCCAGCCACAGACCTGGCTGGAGACCTGGCTTGCAACCTGGTTATGTGCCCTGGCTGGGAATTGAACCAGCAGCCTTTGGGTTTGCAGGCTGGCGCCTTATCCACTGTGCTACCAGCCAGGGCTATAGACTAGTTTTTATTATCTTAGTTTTAGCTTTCATGTGTAGGTGTTGATGGAGACCTGTCCTGAGACAAAAATTTATAAAAAGAAGAAAATTCACAGGCTCAAAAGCAAAAGTTAATAAGTTGCACTACATCAAAATTAAAAGCTTTTTGTACATCATCCCTGACCTATGTGACTCGATGGGTTGGGCACTGTTCTGCAAACCAAAAAGTTGATGGTCTGATTCCCAGTCAGGGCACATGTCTGGGTTTTGGGCCAGGTTCCCAATTGGGGGCATGTGAGAAGCAACCAGTCAATGTTTCTATCACACATCAGTGTTTCTCTCCCTCTCCTCCTCTCTCTCTAAAAGTAAATAAAATCTTTTAAAAAGTAAATATAAGCTTTTGTACATCAAAAATACAATAGAGTGAAAAGACCACATATGGAATAGGAGAAAATGCTTAAAAATAATACATTTTATAACTAGTTAATATCCAGAATATAAAAACACTCCTAGAACTAAAAAAAAAAAAAAAACCTGATTAAAAAATAAGCAAAGGACTTAAATAGGCATTTCTCTGATAGGCACTTGAATATAAATATTATAATATCTATTTACTTTTAGGGTACTAATGTAAATGATATTGTGTTTTTAATTTTAAATTCCACTTGTTCATTGCTGGCCTACAGGAAAGTGATTGACTTTTGTATCTTTACCTCTTATCCTGCAACCTTGCTGTAATTGCTTATTTTTTTCCTGGAAGTTTTTTGGTATGTTCTTTTAGACTTTTTATGTAGGGAATCTGTCCTCTGCAACCAAAGGTAATTTTGTTTCTTTCCCAATCTGCATAACCTTTTATTTTATTTTCTAGTTTTAATGCTTTAGCTAGAACTTTTGCTATGATGTTAAAAGGAGTAACAAGAGAAGACATTTTTAACTTGTTCCTGATTTTAGCAGAGAGACTTGTACTTTTCTTTTTTTTTTTTTTTAATTTTATTGTTGTTGTATTACATCCATCCCCTTTTTGCTCCCCTCTGTCCCCCTCCCCACCCACCCATTATCCCCAAAGTCAATCCCACCTGTTGTCCACGTGTACTTTTCCACAATGAGATGTGATGTTAGCTAAAGACATTTTGTAGATGTTCTTTATCAAGTTGAGGAAGATTTTTTCCATGCTTAGTATTGAGAATGTTTATCATTAATAAGTGTTAATTTTGTTAAATGTTTTCAATGCATCTCTTGATATGATCATGTACTATTTTTTTCTTTAGCTTGTTGATGTGATGGGTTACATTAATTTATTTTTGAATATTGAATCAGCCTGGCATAACTCCCACTTGTTTGTGGTGTACAGTTCATTGTATACATAGTTGGATTCAATTTGTTATACATTTTAAAGATTTTATTTATTATTTTCAGAGAGAGGGGAAGGGAGGGAGGCAGAGAGGGAAAGAAACATCAATGTATGGTTGCCTTTCAACTGCTTCCAGCTATGGACCTGGCTGGAGACCTGGCTTGCAACCTGGTTATGTGCCCTGACTGGGAATCAAACCAGCAACCTTTGGGTTCGCAGGCTGGCACCTATCCACTGAACCACCAGCCAGGGCTCAGTTTGTTAATATTTTTTGAGAATTTTTGTATCTATGTACATGAGCTATATTGATCTGAAGTTTTCTTTTTTAACCATGTCTTTAGTTTTAGTATTATGATAATGCTGGCCTCATAGAATAAATAAGAAGTATTCTCTCAGCTTCTATCTGAGAGAGAATAGTTAACGAGTATAATTTCTTCCTTAATGTTTGGAAGAATTCACCTGGTGCTTTCTGTTTTGGAAGGTTATTGGTTATTTTTCCTTAATAGATACAGACCTATTCAGATTGTCTATTTCTTCTTACGTGAATTTTCACAGATTGTGTCTTTTTAAAAATGGTCAATTTCATCTAGTTAATCACATTTGTAGGCACAGAGTCATTTACGGTATTCTGTTATTATCTTCTTAATATTGATAAGGTCTGCAGTGATGTCTCCTCTTTCATTTCTGGCATTAATAATTTGAATCATCACTTCTCCTCCCCCCCCCCCCCCGCCGAGTTATTCTGGCTAAAAGGATTAATTTTATTGATATTATCAAAGAACAAGTTTTTGGTTTTGTTGAATTTTCTCTTGATTTTCAGTTTCAATTTTATTTATTTTTGCTATATTTTTTTGCTATTTCTTTTTTTCCATTTATTTTTAATTTAATTTAATTTTTCCTAGTTTCTTAAAGTGGAAGCTTATTGATTTTAGATTTTTCTTTCTTAATTTTTAAAAATTGATTATGCAGTTACAGTTGTCCCAATTTGTTTTCCCTTTGCTCTCCTGCACCCAGCACCCTCCCCTCCCTCCAGCAATCCCACCCCCTTAGTTCATGTCCCTGGATCATGCATGTAAGTTCTTTTGCTTTACCTTTTCCTGTATATTCTTAACATCTTCCTCTCTATTCTGGACTCACCCACCATCCTTCTTAATCCCTGCACCTTTCCCTCTTCTTCCTCTTCCCCCTCCCAGATGATACCCTTCCAAATGTTATCTATGGTTCTGTTCCCTCTCTGGTTCTCTGCTTAGCTTGTTTTTGTTTTTATTTTTTAAATTCTGTTGATAGTTGTGAGTTTGTTGCCATTTTAATGTTCATAATTTTGATTCTCCATTTCTTTTTTTAAAAGATTTTATTTATTATTTTTAGAGAGAGGGGAAGGGAGAGAGGGAGAGAGGGAGAGAGGGAGAGAGGGAGAGAGGCATCAATGTGTGGTTGTCTTTCACCTGCCTCCAGCTACAGACCTGGCTGGAGACCTGGTTTGCAAACTGGTTATATGCCCTGGATGAGGAATGGAATCAGCGACCTTTGGGTTTGCAGGCTGGTTGGTGCCTTATCCACTGTGCCACCAGCCAGGGCCTGATTCTCTTTTTCTTAAGTAAATCCTTTTAACATTTCACATAATAATGGCTTGGTGATGATGAACACTTTTAGCTTTACCTTGTCTGAGAAGCACTTTATCCCCCCTTCCATTCTGAATGATAACTTTGCTGGATAGAGTAATCTTGTTTGTAAGTTTTTGCTTTTCATCACTTTGAATATTTCTTGTATTCTTACCTTCAAAGTTTTTTTTGTTTTGTTTTGTTTTTTTCAGAAATTAGCTGATAGTCTTATAGGAACACCTTTGCAGGTAACTCTCTTTTTTTTCTCTTGCTGCTTTTAAGATTCTCTTTTCATCTTTAACCTTTGACATTTTAATTATGATTTGTCTTGGTGTGGTCCTCCTTGGATCTAGTTTGCTTGGGACTCTGTACTTCCTGGACTTGTATATCTATTTCCTTTGCCAAATTAGTATTCCTTCATTACTTTTTCACATAAATTTTCAATTTCTTGCTCTTCCTCTTCTTCTGGCACCCTTACAATTCAGATATTTGCATGTTTAAAGTTGTCCCAGAAGTTTCTATGCCTCTCCTGGGTTTTTTCAATTCTTATTTCCTCATTCTGTATTGGTTGACTGTTTATTTCTTCTTTATGTTCCAAATCATTGCCTTAAACCCCAGTTTCCTTCCCTTCACCCTTGGTTTTGTGTGGATTTTTCTTCATTTTACATAGCCTAGCCTTCACTTCTTCCCTTCTGCATTTGCTGTATTTAAGCATATCTGTCAAGTCTGTGAGCATCTTAACCACCAGCATTTTGAACTCTGCATTTGTTAAGCTAGCTATCTCCTTGGCTGTTAGGTTGGCTATCTCTTTGTCACTACGTTCTCCCACTGGCACTTTGATCTCCTCTCTCTTTTGGGCCATACTTTTCTGTCTCCTCAGCTTGATAGCTTTTTGTGTTTGCTTCTGTGCCTTAGGAAGTTCTGCTGCACCTGTTATGTTTAAGGGGTGGAGCCTTAGGAATTTGTCAGTTCAGGGTGACCAGTTTCACCACATTGTGGCACTGTATAAGGGGAAGTGATCTTTGAGGAAGCAATGCCTCTTGCCTGTTGAGGTCAGCAGTTTCTTTCTCCACCCCAAACCTCACTGGGTTTCACAATCAGAAGCAATGTGGCTCTATTTTTCCTGGCACTGGAACCATGGTCTTCAGGGTCTGGCCCCAGGTTCACTTCACCAGTATAGATGTGTGACTGCACTTTTCCATGTGACCTCAGCTCCTGTGCTGCCACTTACTGCTGTCCTCCAAAACTTTGCCTTTCCTACCTGTCTGGCTGAGTATATTTTTACTTCTTCATTTGTTGCACTTCTATGTAGTTTGATTTTGTGAAATTTCTACGTTGTTTTTATTTAGTTTTGAGGTAGATGCAAATTTCTTTCTTTCTTTTTTTTAAGATTTTATTATTTTTCAGAGAGAAGGGAAGGGACAGAGGCAGAGAGAGAGAGAAACATCAATGTATGGTTGCCTTTCACCTGCCTCCAGCTACAGACCTGGCTGGAGACCTGGCTTGCAACCTGGTTATGTTGCCCTGGCTGGGAATCGAACCAGTGACCTTTGGGTTCACAGGCAGGCACCTTATCTACTATGCCACCAGCCAGGGCTTAAATTTCTTCTAGTTGTGAGACACTGTGTGTCTACTTATGCCTCCATCTTGGCTGGAAGTCTCTTTTTTCTAATAAAGTATGCATTCACAACTATATACAAATTTCCCTTTAAGTACCATTTTTGCTTCATCACACAAATTTTGATAAATTATATCTTAATTTAGTTCTACCATTTTTTGAAAAATTTTTTTTTTAAGATTCCTTCCTTGATCCTTCAGTTGTTTAGGAACATGCTGTTTGATCTCCAAGTATTTGGGGTTTTCCCACCTATCTTTCTGTTATTGATATCTAGTTTAATTTTATTGTGATCTGAGAGTAGATGCTGTGTGACTTCTATTCTTTTAAGATATGTTTTGTGGCATAGAATGCATTCTATGTTAATGAATATTCCATGTGAACTTAAGAATAATGTGTATTCTTGCTACTGTCAGATGACATAGTCAATAGATGTCAATCATATCCAGTTGATTGACAGTACTGTTGAGTTCAATATGTCCTTACTTATTTTCTGTCTGCTGGATGAGCCCATTTCTGACAGAGTGATGTTGAAGTTCTCAACTCTAATATGGATTTATTTATTTGGTTTTAAGGTTCCTGTCAATTTTTTTCTCACATAGTTAAATGTTATGTTGTTAGGTGCATACACATTAAGGATCGTTATGTCTTCTTGGAGAATTGACCTCTTTAATCATTTATTAATAATGCCTCTCTTTATCCTGATACTCTTCCTTGGTCTGAAGTCTGCTCTGTCTGAAATGAATATAGCTACTTACACTTTCTTTTGATTAGTGTTAGCATGGTATATCTTTCTTCTTCCCTTTACTTTTTTTTTTTTTTAATTTTATTGTTGTTGTATTACATCCATCCCCTTTTTGCTCCCCTCTGTCCCCCCATCCACCCACTCATTCCCCCCAAAGTCAATCCCACCTGTTGTCCATGTCCATGGTTCCTTTATACTAGGTTCTTATCTAAGCTGCTCCCCTTCTTTGCCTCTACCTCTCCCTCCCCCCTACCCCGTTCCCCTTTACTTTTAATTTATATGTGTCTTTATATATAAAGTGGTTTTATTATAGATAATGTATGACTGGGTCTTTTTTAAAATCATCAAATATATATTTTTATTGATTTTAGAGACAGATGAAGGAAGAGAGAGAGAGAGAAACCTCAATGTAAGAAAGAAACATTGATCAGTTACTTCCTGTATACACCCTGACTGGGGATCAAACCCATAACCTAGGTATGTGCCCTGTGTGGGCATTGACCTTGCAACCTTTTGTGTATGATACAATGCTCCAACCAACTAAGCCACCAGGCCAGGGCATATGATTCAGTTCTCTTTTAAACTCTGACAATTTTATCTTTTAATTGGTATATTTAGACCACTGACATCTAAAATGATTATTGATAGAGTTGGGTGAATATCAACCATGTATGTTACTCTTTCCTATTCATTGTCTTTGTCCTTTGTTTCTAATTTTGTCTTCCACTCATTTTTTTTTACCACTTCTGTTTTTTGTTGTTGTTGTTTTGTTTGACATGGTATAAAACACAACATGAAACCTACCCTCTTAATAAAATTTTAAGTGTACACTATAGTAATGTTAATTATATTCACATTTTTGTACAGCAGATCTCTAGAACTCTTTTTGTTTGCATGATTGAAACCATATACTTACTGAATAGCAACTCCTTATTTCTCTCTCCATCCCAACTCCTGGCAACCACCCTTTCATTTTCTGCTTCTATGGGTTTAACAACTTTAGGCACCTCATATAAGTAGGATCATGCAGTATTTATTACTGTGATGAGCTTATTTCACAAAACATAATGTCTCATTGTTCATCAATGTTTAGCATATATGACTTCCCTTTTTATGAGTCTAATATTACATTTTATGTATATACCACATTTTCTTTATGCAAACATCTGTTGATGGAAGTTTAGGATGTTTCCCCTTCTTGCCTGTGGTAAGTAATGCTGCATTAAACATGAGAGTGCAAGTATCTCTTTAAGACTCTGCTTTCGAGTCCTGGCTGATAGCACAGTGCATAAGGCACCAGCCTGCGAACCCAAAGGTCACTGGTTCCATTCCCCACCCAGGGCACATAATCAGGTTGTAAGCCAGGTCTCCAGCCAGGTCTGTGGCTGGAGGCAGGTGAAAAGCAACCACACATTGATGTTTCTCTTCCTCTCTGCCTATCTCCCTTCTTCTCTTTCTGGAAATAATAAATTAATTCTTAAAAAAAAAAGACTCTGCTTTCAATTTCTTCAAATAAATATACAAAAGTAGGATAATATGGTAGTTCTATTTTTAATTTAAATATATTTTAAAATTTCATTTTCATTTCTTCTTCTTTTAAAAGTCCTCACCTGTTCTGGCTGGTATGGCTTAGTGGATTGAGTGCTCATCTGCAAACAAAAGGGTCACCAATTCAATTCCCAGTCAGGGTACATGCCTGGGTTGCAGGATAGGTCCCCACTTTGTGGAGTGCAAGAGGCAACCACACAGTGATCTTTCTCTCCTTCTCTTTCTCATCCCTTCCCATCTCTCTAAAAAGAAATAAATAAAATATATTTTTTAATCCTCACCTGAGGATATATCTATTAATTTTAGAGAGAGGAAGGCAGGGAGCAGAGGTAGGAGGGAGGGAGAGAGAAAGAAAAACATTGACATGAGAGAGAAACATCGATGGACTGCTTCCCACATGCACCCCAACTGGGATCAAACCCACAACCTACACATGTGCTTCTACAGAGAATTAAAATTGTGAACTTTCAGTCTATTAGATGATGTTCCAACCAGCTGAGCCACACCAAGTAGGGACATTTTATTTTCCAGAGCAGTTTTACCATTTTACAAGCTGACCAATAATACAAAAAAAGGTTCTAATTTCTCCATTTTCTCTGCAACACTTATTCTCATCATGGCCTTAATTTGCATTTCTCTGATAATTAGCTGTTTTGAATATCATTTCATATACCTATTAGCCATTTGTATGCCTTCTTTGGAGATACGCCTACTTAAGCTCTTCACTCATTTTAAATTCAGGTTACTTTTTTTCCCCCTACTGAGTTGTAGGAGTTATTTATTTATTTATACCTTATCACATATATGGTTTGCAAATGCTTTTTCTCATTTACAGATTAGTGTGCAAAAATGTTTTCTAGTTTAATGTGGTTGTGCTTTGTTGTCTGTGCTTTTGTATTATATCTATTGCCTTTGGTGGTATTTTTTTAAGAGGCTTTGTTTTTGTTTTTTCTTTTAAAGATTGTATTCATTTATTTTCAGACAGAAGGGAAGGGAGAAAAAAGAGGGGGAAAAACATCAATCTGACAGAGAAACATCAGTTGGCTGCCTCTCACATGCCCCCAGCCAGGAAACTGGCCCACAACCCAGGCATGTGCCTGAACTAAGAATCAAACCCACAACCCTTCGGTTCACGAGCCAAAGCTTAATCCTCTGAGCCACACCAGTCAGGGCTAACTTTTGTGGTTTTAAGCATTTTATTATTTCATTTTCTATCCTTTCTTAGCATATCAGTAAATATTTTTAAACTTATTTAATAATTGACTTAGAGTTTGCAATATACACTTATCTGAGCCCACCATCAAATAACACTATAGTACTTCAAATGTAATGCAAGCACTTTATAATAACAAAAATTGCTAAGTCCTTCCTCTCACTCCTTGTATTATTGCTGTCATTTATTTCACTTAGATATAAGCACATCTGTATACATAAAGAGCATACATAATCTCATTATTTTAAACAAGCTTATCTTTTAGATGAATTAAGAATAAGAAAAAATAAAAGCTTTTATTTTACCTTCTCTTATTGCTTCTCTATAGTTCTTTTTTTCTTTGTGTAGATCCAAGTGTCTGATATATATAATTTTTCTTCTCACTGAAAAACTTTGTTTTAGTCTTCACCTGAAGATATATTTATTGCTTTTAGAGAGAGAGAGGAAAGGAGAGAGACAGAAACATCGATGTAGGAGAGAAAGGTGTCTTGGTTGCCTCCTGCACACACTCTGCCTGGGGATTGATCCCACAACCCATTCACTCTGATGATGAAACAAACCCACAATCTTTCTTTCATTGTAGGGGATGATGCTCCAACCAACTGATCCACCGAGCCAGGGTTAAAGAACTTCTTTTAACATTTCTTGCAAGGAAAATCTACTGGAAATTAATTCCCTTAATGTTTGTCTGAAAAAGGTTTTGTTTATTCTTCACTTTTGAAGGATAATCTCACAAGAATTCATATTGATGGGGAAGTTTTTCTCAATGCTTGAAATATTTTATTCTGATCTCTTCTTTCTCACATGGTTTGTGAGAAGTTGTATATAAGTCTTTGTTTCTTTATAGATAAGGTGCCCCCCATCTTCTTTCAAGAATTTATCCTTTCTATTTGATTTCCTGAAGTTTGAATATGATATGCCTAGGTATAGTTTTTGTGACATTCAGTCTGCTTGCTATTCTCTGAGTTTCCTGGATCTGTGGTCTGGTGCTTGACATCAAGGTGGGGAAATTCTCTGTCATTAGTACTTCAAATATTTATCTGTTCTTTTACTTCTTTCTTCTCCTGGTATTCCCATTACACATATGTCACACCTTTTGTAGTTGTCCCACAGGTTTTAAATATTTTCTTCTTCTTCTTCTTTTTTTTTTTCTTTGATTTTTCAATTTATCATCTTTAGAGCAAGGTGAAGGGAGAGAGGCAGAGAGGGAAAGAAATATTCAGTGCATGGTTGCCTTTCACCTGCCTCCAGCCACAGACCTGGCTGGAGACCTGGCCCGCAACCCAGCTACGTGCCCTGGCTGGGAATCGAACCAGCGACCCCTGGGTTCGAAGACCAGCGCCTTATCCACTGAGACACCAGCCGGGGCTTTTCTTCTTTTTTTTTTTAAGTCTTTTTTTCCCTTTAGTTTTCTGTCTTAAAAGTTTCTACTGAGATATCCTCAAGCTAGTAAATTCATTCCTCAGTCATATCGAATCTGTTAGTGAGCCCATTAAAGGCATTATTCATTTGTGTTACAGTGCTCTTCACCTTTTTAAACATTCTTTTTTAGAATTTCTGTCTTCTTGCTTACATTGCTGATCGACTTTATTCAATAGAACTCTTATAATATTACTCATACTTGTTTTAAATTCCCAGCTTGATAGTTATAACATTTCTGCCACATCTGAGTCTAGTTCTGATGCTTGCTTCCTTTCTTTAAACTTTGCTTTTTGACTTTAAGTATGCCTTGGTTTTTTTCTTGATAGCTGGATACAATACCCTGAGTAAAAGGACCTGCAACACATAGGTCATTGACAATGTGGTGATGAATGGTGATGTATTGGGGAGGGGAAGCCTTCTACAGTCCTATGATTAGAACTTAGTCTATTACTGATCCTATGCCCCCTCACAAGTGCCTCACAGCCCCCCACCCCCACATGTTAGGTGGTATAGGATGCTGAGTATTTTCTTTCTCCCCTGAGGCAGGCTAGAGTGGGCTGGTGTGGGCTATTTGCCTGTCCCAATGTAGACCTTCGTTAACTACTTCCTACCCCTCATTGGGTGACTCTGGTAAAGTGGTTTTCTCTGAAGGCAGGCCTGGTTAGGAAAAACAGGATGCTCTAGCACAGTCCAAAATGGTTCTTTTCTAATATTAATGAACAAACAAAATATATAGAAACAAAACTCATATAGAGAACAAACTGATGGTTGCCACATGAGAGGAGGGTGGGTGCTAGGTGAAGGGAGTAAGAAGCACAAATTGGCAGTTACAGAATAGTCATGGGGATATAAAGTACAGCCTAGGGGATGTAGTCAATAACATTGTAATAATCATGTACAGCACCCAGGTGGGTACTAGACTTATCAGAGGATCACTTCTTAAATTATATAAATGTCTAATCACTATGCTGTACACCTGGAATTAATAGAAATAATATTAAATGTCAACTGTAATTAAAAATTGAGAATTAAAAAATATATACATATATATTTTGCCCTGGCTGGTGTGGCTCAGTGGGTTGAGTGCCGGCCTGCTCAAAAGGTCACCGATTCAATTCCTGGTCAGGCCTCATGCTTGGGTTATGGGCCAGGTCCCCAGGTGCAGGCATGGGAAAAGCGACTGAATCGATGATTCTCTCACACATTGATATTTCTCTCCCTTTCTTTCTCCTTCCCTCCCCTTCTCTCTAAAAGGAAATACAATTTTTTAAAAAAAGTTGTTTTTCCCTTCCCCTGTCAAAAGCATGAAGGGGTTTGTCTCTGATATTGACATTGAGAACCTAGCTGAGATCCTGGAGGTAAAATTGACAGAAGTGTGTCCAGCCTCCCCCGAGTTTTGAACTTTTGGACTTGTTCATCATGAGCCTCCAGCAGTTAGTTTGGGCTTTCCTACCCTGGTACTGATTCCAAGGAGGTTTCTGCTGGTGGCTTTTGCTCTAGTAAGTTGTGATTTTCTGTATTTACCTGTTTGCCTCTCTAATTTTGGGGGCAGAAGTTTGTCTTGTGACTTCAGTTCTCTGACAGATCTAAGATTTGTTGAATTTTCAGTTTGTTTATGTCTTTACTTTTTGTCAGAATGACTTCCAAGCTCTTTCAGTGCCAGATTAGAAACCAGAAGTTATTGATACCCTTTCTATTCCTGGTGTGCACAAAGATCTGGTTCATGGTCTCTTTTGATCCTGGTAGTAGCTTGAGCAAAAATTTGTTATTTCTGCCATAATAAAAGTATAACATGCTCCCTGACTGGTAGCACAGTGGATAAGGTGCCGGCCTGAAAACCCAAAGGTCACAGGTTCGATTCCCCAGCCAGGGCACATAACCAGGTTGCAAACCAGGTCTCCAGTCAGGTCTGTGGCTGGGGGCAGGTGAAACGCAACCATACATTGATGTCTCTCTCCCTCTCTGCCTCTCTCTCTTCCCCTCTTTCTAAACATAATGAAATAAAATCTTTAAAAAAAAAGAAAAGAAAAGCATAACATGCTCATACTCCATGGAGCTTATCATATCACTAATCTGCTTGCCTGGAGGAAATGATCTTAGATCAGTGGTAGTTTGCACGTGAGAGAGATTTGACCCTCCAGAGAACATTTGGAAACGTCACATTTTTGGTGTCACAATTTGCAAGCGGCTACAGGCGCCTGGTAAGTAGAGGGTACCACTAAGCATCCTACACTGCACAGGACGGTACCTCCCTCATCCCTCTAACCCCATGCAACAAAGAACTACTGGGTCTCAATGTCAATGGCTGAGGCTGGGAAACCCTGTCCTACATTAATGCTAAGTTTTGCTTTCCCTACTCTCACCACACCCCACATCTTCAATACAACCAGCATTGAACCAGCTTGATGTCTTGAATGCTACTTTATAACCTTAAAATTCAGCTTTTGATTAGTTTTAGTCACGTCACCATTATTAGGCTGCTGCTGATCAAGATTCAGCCAACATTTTACTGAGCGTATTTGACCGACCAGGCAACATGTTCATTCCTTTATCTCATTGCCTTGCTTCATTTATTCTCATTAAATATTAATTTAGCCCTTAATATGTACCGGGTACACTACTTCAATATGAGAGAAGAATTGCCATCCCTGTGTTTACAGGTGAGGAAGCTAAGCTCAGAGAAGTAAAGCAATGTATCCCATGTCACACAGCTCAGAACTGGCTAGTCAGTCAGATACATGTGCTGAGAGAAGCCACCATAGTCCTTCTTTCTCCTGGGACTTGTGGGTGCCCAGAGGCTCTGGCTAACTGAGGCTAGCTAGTAGCAACATCTGCCAAAGTTGAAGAAACCCTGGCATGGTTGAGGAGATTCATGGTCATGGCAAAGGGAGGAATAGAACCCAATGTTCCAAGTTCCCACCCAGGTGCTCTGCAGGCCTCCCAGAGAGTGTGAATGGGTTTTGATGGGGATAATAGTCTCTCTCCAAATACACTCACTGTTAGCCTTTCTTCTTGAGCAATTCAGCTTGCAAATGCTCAGTACATTAGACCAAAGGATGGGTGTTTTGTCTTCTTTTCCCCCCTGCTTTTTTCTTTTTTTAGGAAAAGCAATTTGCTCCTTTCTGATTTAGAATGAGATCTGGCAAGTAAGTGCTTGTTCTCCCTTTATCCCTTGTTCCCCTACTCCCTCCCCACCCTTCAGTTAAAAAAAATGTTGTAGGGGCACTGATTGGGGAATAAGCACACAGGATCCATGCTAAGCAAAACTATTTGCATAAGCTGTACACTTGGTGCTTAGAGCTGGGGCTGATCTAACCTATGACAAATTCCTCCGTCTCGGCTACCTGCCAGCTGCGTTTTCATCAGGGCTGGCAAGACAACTGAAGTCTACATTCTGTACTAATTAACAACCTTCAGGGAGAAGACCACCAATTGCAATGCCAGCACACTTTGCTTGTTAAAGGGGACAGGGGGCCTTGTTGGACAAGGCCCAGGCTTTTTTCTTTAGGGTTGGGGGAGGGTAAGGAGGCCAGGAGGAGTGAGGGGTGGACTGGTGTGGGGGTGTGTGCAGTAAACATTCCAGAAAGACAAACTCTAAGTTGTAGTAACAGTTGGGAAGATATCAGTACATGCCAGAACATTGTAGTGAGCCCTGGCTTCTGCAAGGTAACCCTGTAGCAAGTAGGAAAGGAACTTGGGAGTGAGGGGCTCTCATTCAGGAACAAGACTTATGTGGACCCTGAGAACTACAGGTAGAACATAGACTACAAAGGGCAGCCTTGTCTGAAAACATCAGTGGTACCCTCCGGCCTCACCCACAGCACAGATCGCTACCAGCCTTGGTAGCATCATCTTCTGGTGCAGAGATCACCGATGTGGCTAAAAGCAACACAGGGAGAAAAAATTCCTAGCCCCTCCAACCCCCGACACCACGCTTCCACCAATTTCACTTTTCTTTACTATTGGAGGGATGTAAATAATAAAGGACATCATTAAAGAATATTTGGGGTGGGGAGAAGAATCATCCATAATCTCACCATCTAACCCAGTTACTCATTTGCATACTGTAGTATGTTGTGCTGATTTTGGTCACTTTTTGTGGACCCTTGTAGTCATCCTTCTTTTCCTTCTTCTCTTGGACGGAGAAGGACTCCAACCACAACACATTAAAACCTAAGGGGAACCTAAGAGATTATTTCACTGACCTGGGTTCAAGAATTACTTCTTAGAAACTAACCCTGGGTAAGTGATGACATAGTCAGTTTTTAAAGAATGAAAGGGGATCCCCCAGGGTTCTCTCTTACCCACTCATGTGGGATGCCATGGGGGAGGAATCTCTTTGTGGGGAGGATGTAGGCCATGTGCTTCTGGTTGATTCACCTCCTCCCAGGGGCTCCCTACCACCTGCCCAGCAGTGCCACTCCTTGAGGGAAACCTGAACCCTTTCTCTTCCAGCTCACCTCACCAGCACTCGAATCTCCAAAGTCTCTGACAAGAAACTAGTCCCGTTCTTAGAGGCACATCTAAATGAACTGTGAGAGGTAAAAGAGATGCCAATTGTTCTTCCCCTCAAGAGGAGCCTGAGTAGAAAGATGGGATGCCCCTATGCTCACCCGTAGCCCCTGCAGGCTCCTGAAACCCCCATATCACCAGCCCATGCTTCATTAAGGGAGCACAATGTGTCCCCATGGTTGCCTGCCAGCCGGGATGTCCTGTGTGACAGCAGATGCAAAGCAAATGAACAGGCGGCTGAAAGAGCTGGGGACAAAAAGAGCACATTGTCCAGAGCTCTGAAAGGGCTGCCTGAGAGGGGACATATGCATCTGAAAAAAATACCCCAGTGGGTCTCCCCCCAACTGGCCTCAGCCCGCCCTCACCCAAACTTTCAACTGATATTGCACAATGGTGTCCCCAAGCCAGGCAAGGCCAGGCCAGCTCCAGGCAAACAGCAAGCATGGGGCTGGAGAATGACAGTGGAGGTAAGGGAGGGTCTTGGAAGCAGAGGTTCTCCCTGGGAAATTCTCCACCTGTGTTCTCTGTCTATTGTGGAACCATAGAAGACTAGAGCTAAGAGAGTCTAGCTTGCTCACATTATAGATTTAAAAAATGAGACCCAGGATACATGATGGGCTACAGCTGGACAGCTGAGGCAGAGGCTGCCAAAGCATCCAGATCCCCCACCTCCTGGTCTGGCACACTTTGAACCATAGCTGTCCATGCAGAGGATGACAGAATTTTCAAAGGGTTCAGACATTCTTGCTGAACCTCTTCTCTGCAGCTCTGCCAGGGTATGGAGCCAAAACTCAACTTGGGAAGTGATTGTGTAGTACCCATAAGAATCCCAAGGCTTGGTTGCATTTATTTGTGAGACCAGGGCTCCCAGAAATGGGAGAAGGAGTGAAAGGTCACTTACAAACAAGCTGCTGTTTTGTGGGAGTTGACTGCATGATTTTGCAAAGGAAAAGTACATGCTTGTACAAGTTAACTATAGAGTCCAAGTCCTCAGCTCTGTTTTGTGAACTTGGGCAATCCATAACACCGCCATAAGCCTCAGCTTCAGCCTTAGCAAATCAAGGCTAAAGCCAATGGCAATGACAATATCCTTCCCGATGCCAATTCTGGTACTAACTGTGTTAGCAGTATCCACCCTTCCTTCCTCGAGGGCCACTTTAAGGTCAAATGCAATACCATGAGTGAAAAGTTTATATGGGATTGAGCACCACACAAATTGGAGTATTATATTTACCACTAGAACACTTGGGGAAAGCTGCCTCAGCCCAGAACCTTTTCCTTTGTAAGATATTTTCTAACCAGCATCCTTGACTTACTTAGACTTTTTGGAGGAGGGAAGGAAAACTTGATGGGGAGTCAAGCTCTCTCAAAACTCCATTTTAACTTTGATAATGCCTTATTTTAACCACTATAGGCAAAGCAAACTCTCCTAATCAAGGAAGTTGACTGAGGGATCACTCACCCTTTAGCCTGTCTCCAGTGAGTTTTCTGGTGTGAGAAAGTACCCCCTCCACCTGGGGCCACTTCCTCTTTCCTCCTTAGCCCCTCCCCAGGTGGACTTAAGTGGACCCCACAGGCTCAGACTGCATCCCCCAGAGAAATGAGCTCACCGGCTGTGTGCTAGCAGATGTGGGGAAGTCTGTGTGGTCTCTCACAACAGCTGTTCAGAATTCTTTCCCCTGAAAGTTTCCATTCTGTATATGGGGAGGTGGGCAGGGGGAAGGGCAAGCCGGCAGGCGAGGAAAGAATGTCGGCTCTCCACCCTGTTTTGGAACTGTTTTGCTTCTTTGAGATCTCAATGTTTCAGAGACACTGTACATGCTGGAAGATGTCATAAACGAGTTTGTTTTGTTCCAGATGTATGACACCAGGATCTCCAACTAAGATTATACACATTATGTTGCCATGCCAACACACACACACACACACACACACACACACACACTCATTCACTCATTTGTATTTCAAATTGTACTTGGTATTGGGGAGGAAACAAGCGGCCTAGGAGAAATATTTTGTTTTCCTCCCGAAAGAATTTCCCATTGTGAATCAAGCAACATATTCCTGAATCAATTAGAGGCCTGGTATATGTCACACTGCCCAGAACCCGAAGAAAGAGCGTTCCCTTTGGAAGGGGCTGGATAGAGGAGGTTTTGTGGTGAAGGTGTGGTTTAAGTTGTCTGGGAAGGCACAGGCTGGGCACCCTAGACAGGGTGAAAGGGTGAGCAAGTGTGCAGAGGTGGGATGAGCCAGTTCCTCCTACCCCCGTGCATACCTGCATATGTCCCACAGTCTACTCAAAAATTCCTGGAGCAGAGAAGGCCAGTGGAGAGCCAGCTGGTCTATCCCCAGCTCCAAACAGAGTCATGATCCAATCATCTTACCTTGTTTGTAAACCTTACCCAAGAAAAAATTCCAGAATCTCTGGTAAATTGTTCTGGAGTTTTACGAACGTAATTGTCGACAACCCTTTCCTCGTATTTACTTTTAATCCCTTTGGCAGCCTGGCATTTACAACTTCGAAAACAAGTCTTAAACTTATGGCACACATGGCCCCAAACACAGGCTGGAGGCTGAAAGGGCCTCACTCAGCACTGTTGGACACCTGCAGTGGACCAGGCTAGAGTCAGACCCCAGATGTTCAGAGATAAGTTAGGATTTTCTGTTTTCCAGATGCTCAAAGTGTAGTAAGTAATTGAAGCAGAAAGTCTATAGAATACAGTATAGGCAAAAAAAAAAAAAAAAAAATTTTTTTTTTTTCACAAGAAAGTCACTAATTCTGCTTTGAGGTTGGAGAACAAATAAGGAATGCTTTGCGGAGGAGATTATAGCTGTGCTGGACTTTGAAGGATGAATAGGAGTTTTCTAGGTAGACAAGGGAGGAACCAGCATTCCATACACAAGAATCAGAAGGTGTGAGTGCATAAGAGGTGATGAGCACTCCCTCTTCCTTCCTCCAGGATCTTACTCCAGAAGCCAAGTAACATGTGCTAAAAGAATAAATAATAAAAAAGTAAACACGTAAGTAGCTTAGCACAGGGGATTTGAAAACCTTATAGGTACAAGTATCCAAAGGGTCTTTTATTAATTGGTTGATGCTGTCAATGAACCCTGAAGACTAAGAGGGGCTCCTGGTAGCGAACTGGGCTCAAAACAAAGAAAACAATACTTTGGAGCTTAGCAGCCATTTCTGCCCAGGGGCCTCTCACACAAACTGCACTTTGCAGAGAAGCCTCTGCGCTAATCCGCCTGCCTCTGCGATAGTCTACCTCCCTGGTGCCGCTAAACTGCCTGCCTGCCTGCACTGTGTTGCTGCCGGCTGAGCCAGCCTTATAAAGAAGTTCCTGGAGTCCCGTATCCACCAATAGGACTGAGGCTTTCCCCCATCCAATTAGACCTCGCTGCTCTGACTGACCAATCAGGAACCAGAGGCAGGGGCTTCTGCCCAAACAAGCTAACTTGAAAAAAAAATGGAAGCCACCTGACGTGAACTGGAGCAGAAGCTCCGCAGAAGGGAGTGGACCATCTTTGAGCAGAGCCTGACCTGTTCTTAGGGTCTCCTACCTCGGGAGCAGCCTCAGAGGCCCTGGGGCACTGAAGCACTATGGAGCTGTTCTATGGGGGTTCTGTTTTCACAGCCACTCTGTGAGCTGTTCCACAGCAGTGCTGTTTTCACATCCATGCCTTATGAGATGTTTGCACTAAATAAAGTTGGCTTCTTCACCACATCTCAAATTGGGGGTTCCTGTTGATGTTTGAATTGGTGCCAATGACCATCAGTTGATAGAACTCAACACAGTGCCTGGGACTGATGATGAGTGTGAAAGTTCCTAGCAGAGTGCCCAGAGACCAGCCGGAGGAAGGAGATTCCAACGTGAGGTTATGAAAGCTTTAGCTAACTCCATGAAAGCTGAAATAACAATAGAAAGGGGTATGGGGTTGATGTGATGAAAGGAAGGCATATTTGTCTACTGTGCGGCCCTGGGTTTGTTCTCAAGTGTTTCTGTTCCATCATCTAAGTCCATTTTCCCTTTCCCACAGGGCTGTAAGAGCAATCGGATACAAAAACAGTAATGCAATAGCAATAGCAACACTGGAAACCTACTATGAACCAGACTCTGCTTTAGCACTTCCTATTTATTAACTCAATCCTTATGATTCTGGGAGGTAAGTGCAATAATTAGCCCCCCTTTTATTAAAAAATAAAACTGAGGGGTAGTGTCAAGCCATTGGGTCACTTGCTAAGGAGGATTAGAGCGGGAGTTGAGCCCAGGCAGAGAAATCCCAGAGCCTGGGATCGTTAGCTGGTCCTTCTGGGTCTTCTTCCATCATACAGAACCCTTTCCTACTCCCCAGTGCCCATGTACTGAGTTTCAATAGTAAGAATTATTGCTACTATTATAACTGTGCTTCAGAGATTCTTTTCTATCTTCCCACCTTCACCTTTTCCTGAGCTCAACATAGTGTGATGGTGATGGCAGAGGGTCAGGGCCTTATAGCTGGCACAGAAAAACTGACATCAGAGCTGGGATGGGGTGGTATCCTGTATTGTCTGATGATTTGAAAGGCAGCCCCACCTCCTATATAGTCTTTCTATTTTACTGAGGGGATTATAAACTTCCCTTTGATCCTCTACTTTACCTCACCAAAACCCTAAAAGAAACATATCTCATTATGCAGATGAGAAACTCAGGCACAGGTGCAAAAGTCCATGTACTGCTCATAGGATCCTGAAAACATGAAGGCACAGTGGTTCAGGAACTCCTATTTTATAAAATGACCAATGGCCACAGAGCTCATGTCGCCAGCCCAAGATCAGACTAGAAAGGGTGGCAGCCACGTGGCACACAGGCCTCCATCGCCCATTCATGCCCGGCAGACAGACTTTACCCATCTATCTGGGGGCAGTGTTTCCCATGGAGTTGGGACTAGCTTTGAAAAACTTCTTAGTTTAGTACCTCATGTAGTCACTACATCTTCATTTAATCCATGAGATAAAACCCCTTTGACCTCCCTGGACCAGCCATTAGCTGTTTGAATGCCTTATTGGGACCTTAAGTTCCCTCCTAGATGTATCCAGGAAGCGCTGGGTGTTTTTTTCACTTCAGGCTATTGGGTAACTAGTGTTTCTTCTCTTTTATAGGATTTGGGCAGGAGAAGTAAGCATCTATGCAGTGGTCTTACATCAGGTTAAATAAACAAACATGCTGTGTGACAGACCCTATTATTATTATTTTTTTAAAAGAAATATTTTATTAATTACTTGTAGAGAAAAAGGCAGAATGGGAGGAAGAAAGAGAGAAACATCAATGTATGGTTTACCTTTCACCTGCCTCCAGCTATGGACCTGGCTAGAGACCTGGGTTGCAACCTGTTTTTGTGCCCTCACTGGGTATCGAACCAGTGACATTTGGGTTCACAGGCCGGCGCCTATTTACTGAGCCACCAGCCAGGGCTGACAGACCCTATTAAACATCAGATCAAACTATCCCTAAAACTGCTGCTCAGGACTGAGCAGGCTGTATTTGCACTGCAATGTGAATAGCAGCCCAGAGGGTTGTTAACCAGTGCACATCCTCTACACTGAGACCTTCATTCCTCCCTCAGGCAGCTCACAGTCTAGTTGGGAAGAAGGATATCTAAATAACCATAATGCATTCTCATCAACATTATCACTGAGGCACATCCAAAGGGCACAGAGAAGAAGGAAGCTCTCTATTTGGGGGCCAGGGAAGTCTTCACAGGACAAGAGCCCTTAAAGTGAGGCATTGGACAATGCAGAGTTAGGCATTCCCCAAGCAGAGCAGGAAAGAAGAAGCATTCTGGGCAGAGAGACTGCAATGTGGAAAGGTATAGGTGTCTGGTGAACAGTGCATTATGTGTGCAGGGAGGAGAGGAGGTGTGGGGCTGGTGGGAGTCAGGCTGGGTGCCTGCAGTCAGCTCAGGCCCCTCCCAAGAATCCTCTTGTCTGCCATTTGGGCTTAGTGGGAAGAAAAGGTCTTCAGAGACAAGCATGTCCAATGCAGAGAGGAGATAGAGAGATTTATTTTTTAAAGGCAAAAACCCCAAGCCTCAGTCCCACAGTACATCAGTGTGTAGAAGTAAGAGCCACAATTCATGGCCTGTTTGCACAGGCCAGAAAAGGGGGGCTTTCTGGGAGTGAGGTGAGAGCTAGGCTGTTCCCAAAGTCTCCAGTCTCTGTTTGTGCAGACAACATGGAATCCTTTCAAGCCATGATCGTGTGGCCTCCACTGTTGGCCTCCAGGAAAATCCATGACATGGTGAGAAATGGGCCAGCTTGGTCTGCCAGAGAGGGAGGCAGGCATACCAGGGCTGTCTGCCCACGGTGGTGGTCAATCCACTCGGGAGGCTATAGAGGCTCAAAGCCCTTTTAGCTCAAGCTCAAGCTGAATGTAAAGACAATCCCCAGAGTGGAGAGAGGGAAAGGAAAGAGAATTTTAAATGACCAACTTTTTCTCAAGAAAAATGCCCCAAGGACAAATATCCACCCCTAAGCCAGAGAAATCCCCAGGCATTAGGCCACAGAAGTACATGTCCAGCATCTCTGTCTAGGGTTCACCTTTTTCCTGCAGCCATGAGGAAAAGTGCAGCTAGTACCAGTCACCTTAAGCCACAGGACAAATACCAGTTTACCATCTGAGCCAAAACTGTCACATCAAAACCAGATTTGGGGTACATGTCTCTCCTTCAAAAGCTTCTATTGTTCTTGCCTTTGAGTAGAATCCAAAGTCCTCACTGTGGCTTCTTTAGACCTATCACTGTTCCCTCCTTCTTTCTGCAGTTCATCTGCACATTGTTGGCCTTTTCTTGCTCACCATTCCCTGAGCTACCGGGTCGCAGGGCTGGGCTTCTAGTGGGCAGAGTCCTCCTCTCCTCCCTATCTGTTGAAAATGCAGCCACCACCAGAATGGACTCCCATGCTGCCCCTTGTAATGATAGCTCGGTAAGCAATGATCCCTTTTGATCTTCCTTCACATGACTGCATTGTGTATTTTGAATCTTATTTTTTAAGTAAATTTAAATTTAAAAAAATTTACAGTTGAGATACAATGTTATATTAGTTGCAGGTGTACAACATAGTGAATAGACATTTATGTAATTTATGAAGTAATTCCCCTGATAATACTAGTTGCCACCATACACAGCTATTATGCTATCATTGACTACTTTCCCTATGCTGTAGTTTTCATCCCCATGACTGTTTTCACAACTGGCAATTTGTGCTTCTTAATCCCTTCACCCTTTTCACTTAGTCCCCCAACTGCCTTTCCATCTGACAGCCATCAATTTGTTCTCTGTATCTGTGAGTTTGTTTCTGTTTTGTTTCTAAAATATAATTCAATTTATAAAATAAAATGATGAGTGGGTGTGTATTTTTTATTGGATTTTGAACTTCTTAAGGGCAGGAATCAGTCTCCCACGGTGCCTGTGTATGTGTCTCACGTTCACTTACTCTGCGCCTGCTGGAAGAAAAGAAGGAGAAAAGAAGGGAGAAAGGAACTCATGCATTTTTTTTGAAGACTACTCTGTTAATGAGGTGCTTTCTTATCCTTGAAGGCAGACCTCACAAATACTGCCTTCTTATGTGGACATAATAAAACTCTGTCTGAAAGAGAAATCACGTCAGCCAGATGCTTTCACAGAGATATTTGCTTATGATGTGACATTGCATATTTGAATCCATGAAGAATACTTTTACTAAAATATATCTACATTTTTGTAAATCAAAATTTCTCAAGCACCTAGGCTGTGTCAGGCACCACAACACTGAATGGACTCAAATGTGGGGGCAGATGTGGGCTCTGTCCTCAAGAAGCTCAAAGTCTATAGAGAAAGGAAAGACCTGAGCCAGAATATCAAATGCAAGGTCAAAATCCTTCCATGCGGTGAGAGAGGAGAAAAGGGAGGATTCAGCCCAGCTTGTAGAGATGTGAAAGCAGCGTCTTTCTGCCTTGAAGGTCTGGGGAGGAGTCGTAAATCTGTTTGTTTATGGCCAAAGAATGCTTGCCGTGGAAACTAGAGAGTGCCTCAGATTCAGACCCAGTGATTAAAGTGCCTCTAAAATGGGTCAGGGACAGAAAACAAAGGACAGACAATACCATAAATAAGGAACTTATGGGGCAGAAGGTGTCAGCTCCAGCATTTAAAGGCTCTCTGCCAGGGAGACGGAACTGGAAATGTAATTGTTTGATGAGAGGTTTTGGAAGACTTCAAAGCCAACAAGTTAATTGTGTAGTACAGTACCTCTCGCTCCTTTGTAGCATATTACAATTACTTCTGAATTGATTTCTCCACCTTCAATCTCGCCCTGGCTTTATCTGTCCTCCATAGTGATGCAAGGTGTGTCTTCCTGGCATGATGCTTTGATCACATTCCTCTTCTTCTTACAGCTTTTAATAGTTCCAAAGAAAAAGAATTAAAGTAAAATTTCAATGGGCTTCAATGTCATTTTAGGGGCAATCTGTTTTAACGAGTTCTGATTCTGAGGCCTATAAGGTTGGTGAATTGTTCCCGTATGGCTTATGTGTTCCACCAAGGAAGTATATTCTCTCCCGACAAAAGTCTTCTGAATACATTCTTGGAGCCCTCAGCTCAGTCTACCACATAGCAGGTGTTCTGGAAATCATGGAAAGGTGATGTGTATCTTCTGAGCAAAAGGCTGCTTGTCAAGTGGAGTGCAGGATGTGGTGGGAGAAAGAACAGAATTAGATGTTACTCAGAATTCATTGAGAAAGTCTACCAGAGGAAGCAAAATGAACACATGCAGCAAGTGAGAATAATAATACAGTAGATCTACTCTTCAGGGTAAAGCTCCTAAAAGCAACACAAGTACAGACAATGGGAAGAAGCACTGGGCAGTTGAATTATGTGTCCTTATATGTTTATATAGTGTCATAAATATGGCTGAACTTTTCCTTCATGATGCTTGGGTTATTTCTTACCTATCCAGAAGTAAGTGGCCAGCAAACCAGGGGTTGATAGCAATGGTGATGAAGATGGTAACAACTATAGCAAGGAATGTATTACTACTTATGACAATAATGACAAACACTTATTCAAGTGCCACTATGAGTCATGTGCTAGTCTTAGCATTTTGTATATGAATATATTTAATCCTCATAACCCAATGATAGATATCAGAGAGACGTTGAAGTTGAGGAAATCAGTTTGGAACTTATTGCAATGTGCTGTATAATTCAATGAGATAATGCTACTCACTGGTTTTACAGAGGTGGAAACTGAGGCACAGAGGAGTTAGGTAAGATTCTACTGATCTGAAGTGACAGGGTCAGGTTTGAAACCCCCTGTGCACTAAGGAGGTTGAAAAGGGAGAGCTAGGGCCCTGGCCCCGTGGTGTGATCTACAAAATGTAGAATGGGATTTTAGACCAAACAGGGAAACTTGGTGTCTTTAGCAAGATCCTTCCTTCCGGATGGCTGCTATTTCTTGTTTAGTCTTCCCTGGGGTTTTTGGGCTCTGTATTGGCTTTCTCACCTGCGTGGGGCAACTTCGCCTTAACATGCTTCCACCTCCCTCTGCACCTTCAGAAATCTCAGATGCTTTTCAGAAGGGTGTACAGGTACCCCATCACACTTTCCTCCCTCACTCCTGATGTGATGGACACCCCTCCACCCTAGAACATTCTTTTCTTTTCCTCTTTTTCCTCATCCCTTAAAGTTTGGGACCACTGAGTCCTATATCTTTTTGTACCAATAGATTTTGAAAACAGGCATACAGAGAGCTACAGTTCGGTGTGATGCGGCAGGGCCAGTGCTTTGGGGGACTCACACAGCAGCTAAGCTATATGCCATCTCTGACTTACTGTGTGACCTTGGAGCCAGCCACTTGCCCTCTCTGTGTCTCAGTGCCCTGTGGTGGGATCATAATATCTACCATCAAGCAGTGCTCAGCGCATGAATGAATTATCATCCCGAATGCCCTCTGAGCTTCTGGGACAAAGGTGCTATGTTAATACACAGTATCCCTCTTCTTCTTCTTCTCATTAGTATTATTCAAACCCAGATGGCATTATTATTGTTGTTGATTGACAGCCCCGCATAGCCCCATTCATGGGTGTCAGAGAGCCAGGCGGTAGTTAACACAAGCAAAAACCATGTTTAGAACAAAGCCGGAGGAGCACTCCAATAGTGTGTGCCTGCAGTTGCTATTCGAGCCAGAGCAGCTGCGGTAGCAACACGGAGGGACAGGGCAAGGAAATGCATCCCGGAGCACAAAGAGGGGAAAGTGGGTCTTGACACTGATCATATAATCGTGCTGGGCTTTTATAGACACTGGGAGGCCTCAAACAGAATAAATGCTTGAACTTTATCCATGGTTTACAGGCAGCGGCTGTAAAGGTCTTTGTTGCTGTTGCTGCCATATTAATGACCCAGCTTGGGGTGCTGCCGCCGCCGCCGCAGGCCTCTTCTTCCAAAGAAAACAAATCAAAGTGAGGAGCTCGATGTCCAGCAATGAGTTTTCCATTATATAAAAATAAGTATAAATCTTTCTCAGTTGGGCAGCCGTACTGCGACGTCGGAGGCTGGTGACGGGGTCAAGGTGGCCAGACACTTTGAACCCCTGAACCAGCACATCAGAAGGAGACTCCTTCTCTATGTTAGTTGCAAAATAAACAGATAGAAATAAACTGGGGAGAGTGTCTGCATTAACGGAGAGAGGATGGGAGGCCGCTGCTGAGAGGGAATGGGGCCCCCTGATCTGGTTCTCCTCTTCCTTTCCCACTCTGCTTAGGCTGATAAAACCCCATGAGTAACTAATTGACCCTCCACAAGCAGCAACCTTCATCTTCAGCTACAGGTCATGCCTTGCAACATTAGAGAAGTTTTCATCAAAGTGATAACTTGCACAGTTGCAATTTAGTACCTTGGAGGTTTAAAAAAAAAATGGTTGTCCATTAATATTCTGATTGTCTTAAAACAGCTTGGGTGAGGGTCCTTAGTGAGTGTTAGGAAGCTCCAAAGTGAAGGCAGCACGCTTGCCTTGGTGAGGGAAATTGGACAAATGGATGAAGAACCTGAGCTCCTAGGACATGGGAAAATGGGTGACTTTGGGTAGTTGGGCTGGGGAGTGATAAGCATGTGAAATAAGGCAGGTGGGTGTGGAGGAGAAACTGGAGACAATGGAGGGAGAGGGACCAGATGAGCTTGTCCTGGGTCAGCAGGTGTGGAGGGGTGGGGTGACAGTTTGGGGATGTAGTGAAGGGAGTGACAGGGACAGAGTTAGTATCAAGAGAAGGGCGTTAGACATCCAGAGGTGAGGGAAGTGGAGTCCTGGAGGGGGTGAAAGGTGATTCCTGAGTGGTGCCGGTTATAGGGTCTGAGACCCTCATCTACCCCTTTCTACCTACCCCTATTTTTCTGGCAGATGCGGCAAGAAGAACCCAACAGGCTGCCTGAATGGGGTACCTTTTCTTCCTGAAAGTAGAGGTCACTCACCCTGCAAAAGTAATGATGTTTCTTTTACCTAAGTACTTTGTTTTCTTCTCTGTATTTTAGTTTTAGGTATATTTTATTGATTATGCTGTTATAGTTGTCCCAAATTCTTTTCCCTTTGCTCCCTTCCGCCCTAGACCCTGCTTCCCTTCCGCAATCCCATCCCCCTTAGTTCATGTGCATGGGTTGTGCCTCTAAGTTCTCTCATTTCACCCTTTCCTCTATTATTCTTAACTTCTTTCCATCTATCTTGTACCCACCAATTATGTTTCCTAATTCCTGCACCATTCCCCATTTCTCCCCATTCCTCTCCCAGCTGATAACCCTCCCAATGATCCCCATACCTATGATTCTGGTCTTGTTCTGGTTGTTTGCTTAGCTTGTTTTTGTTTTTTATTTTTTAAGTTCCATTGTTGGTATTTGTGAGTTTGTTGACTTCCTCTCTATTCTATATTTTACCATCCTTCTCTTCCTCACAGACCTCTTTCCCTCACTGGGTCCCTCCTGACTACCTTTTTTTGCCACCAGTGACCATTAATCAATTCATTCTTTCATTCACTCAGTCAGCATGGTGGAACTGTTTCTACATGGAGTTTCCAGAAACAATAAAAGACATTCTAGATGCTGCTGAGTCTCTGTCCTGAAGTAGCCCTCTTCCCAGCACCAGAGACTGGCTGGTGCTGAGATGAGTACCAGTACCGAAGGAAGCGCAGTGCCCAGAGCAGCTCAGGAGAGAAGAAGGCAGAAGGGTCTGACATAAAGAGGAAATACCATGTTAAAAGTACGAAAGCTGGACTGATGAAAGAGAAAAGACCAAGTGAGAGCCAAAGCAAAAGCCAAGCAGGTGAGGAAACCAGGCTCTGAGGGACAGGCTGCCTCAGGATGCTGGAGCAGAAAAAGCAAGAGCGGTGGGCAGGGGCCAGATGACAAAAGGCCTGATAGGCCATAATAAGAAGTTCAGACTGGATCTTGAAGGTACAGGAATCGACTGAAAAGTTGGAAGTGTAGGGTGGGTTGGAGACAAGATCAAATTAAAGGAAGGTCACTCTGGCTATGAATGAATAGACTGATGGGCAGGCGTGTGGGGTGGAGAGACCAGTTAGTTAGGAGACAAGTGTCCTCTCCAGGACAAGAAACAACCTGCCCAGAGCTAACTGAGCAGGGGGCAAAGAATACAGATTATGTAAGAAGGTAGCACCATCTAAAGAGCAAGATAGGGGAGAAGCAAGGAGAACTAGCCTCCCAGAATTCCAGCAAGTCTAATAAACTTCCTCCTCCTGCTCACTCCTTCATAGCTTCTTCCCTTGGAGGTACTTCAAACGCCTCTCGCTCAAAACTCCCTCTCCTTGCATCTCTGCATCTGTTCAGGCTTCCCCTCATACCTTCCTCTCATGGATACACAGCACCATGATGCCTCACAAGTGCTCTTCTCCAATATCCTAAAATTCCTCCTCTTCCAAAATCTCATTTTCACCTTCTCTATTCTCCTTTTTCCAATCCCATTCTTTTCCCAGCTTGATGCCACAGCAGAGGATGAACTGGTGTTCAGCCTCTTGCCTCAAGTGCTGCTTGGGAGAAAGAGCCCACGAACTTTCCAGGGAGGTAGGATGAGGGAAATATGGGCTTGGGGAGGAGCGGCACCCAGAGACATAAGATACAGGATGACAAAAACAAAATTAAATTGTAATATTTCATTGGTAAAAGATTTACTATAGTCCATGGAGTTTTTCACATTGCGTAGTCCTAAATTTGAGATTTCTTTCTTTCTTTCTTTTTTTTTTTTAGTGTGGGAGAGAATCTAATTCTTTTTTAAATTGAACTTTTATATTGGAGTTTATTCTTTTAACTTTAAAAACTATAATTGAATATTAAAACCAATAGCAAGTAGTAAGCACATTTATGACCCTTCACTCATTCACTACCAGATATAAAATGCCAGCACAGAGTGCCATTCACTGGCTCCATTAAGAAGTCTGACACTGAACACCAGCTCTAGGATGATGTTCATCTTCCTCATATGCTTCTCCATTGTAATGGCACCATCTTTCTCCATTTGGATCAAAGTCTACCTGTTCTACCTGGTCCATTTCATCAGTCTCTTCTACTTCCTTCCCTTCAGGCAGGATTTTTTTCCAGCAGAGAGAGTTTATCAGGAGAGAGAAAGCCATTCTCAGGAAAATTCACCTTAAGTTCAAAGATTATCTTTTTCACATGGTCTCTGAAAACTTGACATGCCTTCATTTAGCACACACTTGATAGCTCCATGCTTAACTGTGGTTTATTTGTCAAGAGTAGCTCTTGGACAGAGGGGAGTAAAAAGGGGATGGGTATAATACAACAAGAATAAAATAAAATTAAAAAAAACAAAACAAAACAAAACACTAGCTCTTGGCTTTTGAAAGCCACACAATGCTTCAGCCAGTTGTGTGTCCATACTCACGGAAAAACTTTTTCTCATTGAGTAAAAAACAGCATGGTCCTCCTTTTGATCTAAAATAATGATAATACCTCCTGTCTCCAGTCCTGGTTCTTGGTCTCTTTCACCAGGAAATATTATCTTCTTGCCATTTTTCATGTTTATGTCAATATGAACTTAGGGAATCTTCATTTCTCAAACTATTGCTTCCACGGCAGCTGTTGCGTCTCTCTGTAGGACTGATCCATTCCCTATGGCCCTGGCATCCCTTGCACACAGACTGAATTTGCTGAACCATTCCAGGTCCTATTTGGTGAATTCTTACTTGCATCCCAGCACCTTGGCAATTGGGACAACGCTCTACTGCTCCTTTATCACCACCTTGGCCATCACATTTGTCATAAGTCGCATTCTTTTGAAAAACTGGTTTTCTCACTGCACCATTGTAGTAATCTCATAAGGTTACTGAGAGCTGGTGCACAACATTGTTTTTTTCCTTTCTCTCTGGGCATCCTTCCTCCTCCTTCAAAAAAACTATCAAAGATGTCCATGAGGTAGCCAAAACCACCACCTGCTCCACCTTCTTTAATTGCCTGTTCTCCTCTTTTGTCATGTAATTCCCTTTTCTTTACATCAGAGAGCACAGTTCTGTTTAAACTTCTCTCCTGTTTAGATTCTTATCAGGTGGTACTTCAAGGCCAGCTTCCCTTAAGCCCTTTTCAGTTCTTCCTGGGTGGCATTGGGTTTGACCTCCAAAACATCACAGTAAGTGGTTTCTTTCACCATTTTTGACAGCAGGTGAGCAGGCTGAGGCTGGTGTGAGAGAGCAGGAAAGAGCATGTTCTTGTGGAGAGTCTACTTCTCAAGAAAGAAGAAGCGAAGCCACTCTTCCTCCTACCTCTAAGCCACTGTAAGGAGTGGGAGCAGACTCCTGACTTAAGACATTTTGGAAAGACAGTGGAGGAGTCCAAAGAAACCTGAGGAGTCATTTTGGTGATTTCCATATTAACAAGGCCAAAGTAGTTTCTATCACCTGCTAACAATGTTCTGCTTGGCAATTTCACATACATTATATTTTCTCTAATCCTCACATCAACCTTATGAGGTAATTATAATTTCACTTTAGAGATGAAGAAACTGGGGCTAAGAAACTGACCCAGGTCTGCATGAGTCCTCAGCCTTTCCCATTTTGCCATGCCCACTTTCCCGTGTCAAGTTAATGCTGTTTTAAAATAAAAGGAGAGCAATAGTAAGCCACATTAGCCTAACATACTTGTAAATATAACCCTACACTGTTTTACCTGTTTTCTACAATGTTAGAAATACATCTCATTCTCTAGATTTTGCTTTGAAACATAGAATTGAAAATGTTTCTTACAGAATTTTGATCCGTATTTTTTCAGATGAAATATTTGATGTGCTGAGAAATTTTTGGTTTGTTTATATGTTTGTTCTTGACAACAGCATTAAATAAAAATTTTCACTAACCTTATCTTTCAGCTGTTTCCCAAGACAGCTCCTCAGGGGAGCCAATATTTGGAGAGATGTGTTAGAATTATTTCTCAGGACCTTCTGTAGGGAATAAAGAGAAAGGTGGCTCTCACACTGAACTATACCGCCTTAGCGGATGATTAACGGCTGAGTCAAGAGGTCTCTGAGTTAAAAAGGATTAACAAAGTGAGGACAAGACTAAACTAGTATCTCTGAAAACAAAGGAAAGGAGGGATGACCACATTTGTCGAAAGCTGCCTATGCTAGTGTTTAAACTGCTCAATCATCTTGTTAGACATGATCATGCCAGATGATGACTCGGAAGTACTGAGCCAATGAGGAAATGGGGGAGGGATTGCTCACATCAGGGATAAGATAAATTCTCCCATTTCTCCTACTTCAGCAGGCCTGCCCACCAGATACCACCAGGCACCCCCTCTTGCAAGAACGAAAATAAATGCCTCACTTTTACTATACTCCTGGCCTATTTCTGTTTGTTTTACATACTGGGTGTGCATGGTTCTCATACTTCAAAAGGGGCAGAAGTTCTGGAAGAGAATTATTTCCTCACTGCATGGATGGAGATGAGAAATAGGCTTGATGGGCAATAGCTAGAAATGTGAGTAGGCAAGAGAGTACAAAGTGAGGATGCACAAGTGAGAGACAAGTGGGGAACTGCTGGAACAAAAATATGAACTGATGAGACTAACTTTGGGCCAGTAGATAAAAGAAGCCAGAAGAACCTTGAGAAGACTATTAGTTAAAGTTTCAAGGGTCTCACCCTGGCTGGTGGCACAATGGATAAGACACTGGCCTGTGAACCTAAAGGTCACTGGTTCAATTCCCCAGCCAGGGCACATAACCAGGTTGAAAGCCAGGTCTCCATCCAGGTCCTTAGCTGGAGGCAGGTGAAAGGCAACCATACATTGATGTTTCTTTCCCTCTCTGCCACTCTCCCTTCCCCTGTCTCTTAAGAATAATAAATAAAGTCTTAAAAATTTTTTTCAAGAGTCTCAAAGAGATTGTTAACAGAAGCCTAATGTCCTCAAAAAGGCCATCTGTCAAGGAGTAAAGAAAAGTCAATAATGTATTACTGGAAACTAGGGAGAAGAGGCTCTATTATGCAGTGACAGAAAGTTTAGCAACTCTCTTGCCTGAAATAACACGGAAAATAGAAAATGTATCTCATGAACTGGGTGGTCTAGCTAAGGAGATTTTCAGACAGGGTTAAAAGTCACCCTGCTTTATTTTTTGCTGCTTAAGTTAAAAGGTGAGGGGAGAGGAATAAGCTTAAGGGAAAAAAAGTTAAATATAAAGAAAAAATTATTTGCTAAGTTTGAAAATCCCCTGCCTATCTCAATGGAAAGCAATGTTAAATTAAGGATGGCTTCTGAACAAAAATAAAATTAGGGAATGGTCAGGAAACCAGGGCGTAAAGATGACATCGAGAGTGTGATTATAAAATTAAGACTTTGGAAGGATTTAAGGGAATACCTTAGAGAACTAATCAGTCAAAACAAAAACAAACGAAAAACTAGGTCTTTGAAGAATCCTTGGCAACTTCAGCAGAAACCTCAGGTAGGCAGTAATTTATCATAAAGAGATTTGTAGATGTGGTTTCTTCCCCCCATTGACATGAACCACAGTATGATTCATAGGAGACTGTCAAAAGTTTTAAGAGAATTATATAAGGAGAAACAGTTAGCTTGAATTAAAGAGACAGAGAAGGTGTGGGGGTGGGGGGTGAGGGGAGTTTTCATTTCCCAAGCTTTGTAGGCTGAAAAATGACGGAGTAGAACCCAGGGCCACAGTGAATATTGCTCTAATCTAATCTGTGATCTCTAATCACAGAGCTGACCATAGTGTCCTGCCAGGTTTCAGGCAGCTCTCAGGATTGCTCCCAGGTCCTGCCCTTTGGCCAGCCTGATTTGTTGTTTAGGAACTCTGAATGCACAGCAGATCTCCCAATAATGTCATTTTGTTCAATATCATTTCATTATAACATTGGTGAAAAAACAAAACAAAACATCAATTTCTGGCTGGGGCCACTATCTGCATGGATTTCGCACCTTCTTCCTATGTCTGAGCAGATTTTGTCCTGAGACAATGGTTTCCTCCCACATCCCAGAGATGCCTGTGGCTGGTTAATTGGGTGTCAACATAGTCCTAATCTGAGTGAGTGTGAGTGAGTGAGTGTACCCTGCAATAGAAGGGTGCCTTGTCCATGGTGGGTCCCTGACTCGCACTCTGAGCTCTGAACTGCAATAAACAGGTTGGAAAAGAATTTTCCAACTTGCTTTTGTTCATCTTTCTTAAATGTCTATAAAGCTCACATTTATTTGAATGTTTAGTATTAAAGTGTTTTGGATCTTTATTTAGAAATTTGGTGATGTTTTTGTGACCAGAAATATGCCATGGGAACTTAAACCTTACTTATATCAATAAATCTATGGTAAAGTTGGTTTCATTATACATCATTTTGCTTAAAGTCACAGTTTCCAAGAACCTACTGACAATGTTAAGTGAGGACTTACTGTACTGAACAAGGGGTAAGAGAACACAGGAAAGAAATAACTTCATTTGTGTGTGTGAGTGTGTGTGCTTGTGTGTGTGTGAGGATGGGGGGTGGAGCTAGGCAGTTAATTGTCTCCTTAACACGTAGTCAGGTATATAATTAAGTCTCTTCAGCATTTAGAAACACATTACAGAGCATAAAGTGGGAACTAAGGATGTGGAAATCTAAGCATCAAATTCTTAGAGACTAGTTCAGACCTCAGCTTTTCTCTTGGTTAACACTAGCTTCAAAGCCAAGCTAAGCGCTATGGGACCAGAGACTGGCTGTGCCTTCCTTCTCACTACTGGAAAACAGTATGCACTAAAATACTTTTTTAAAGTCTTTTTTTTTAAAAAGGTTTATTTATTACTTTTAGAGAGGGGGAAGGGAGAGAGGCAGATAGGGAGAGAGACATCAATGTGTGGTTGCCTTTCACCTGCCTTCAAGCTACAGACCTGGCTGAAGACCTGACTTGCAACCTCGTTATGTGCCCTGGCTGGAGAATCGAACCCGTGACCTTTGGGTTCGCAGGCCGGCACCTTATCCACTGTGCCACCAGCCAGGGCTTTAAAAACATTTTTTTAATGGTTGATTATTAGTAGATTTTGGGAAGGAGGAAGAAGGGGAGGGAGTAGTTTAGGGGATATTTGGGAAATTTTCTAATGTTGCCTAAAGAGGATTTCAAAACAATGGTGTGAGTTTATAGTGTGGAGGGTGGTATTGTAAGGGAAGTTTTTGCAACACCAGGGTAGTGATCTCAAAAGGCCACATCCCTCAGACCTTTCTCCAGAAGACCTCCCACATCTGGTTGTGATTCTCAGTAAGACTCACTTCCGAGAGAGCATAGGTAGAAACCCATACCTCCTGCTGCCATGGGAAACTCCATCTGAAGCCAGGGAACCAGAGTCTTGAGGGGAGAATGATGCACGTTGGGCCCCAAATAAGATTTATTGACAGGATATTTCTGTTCTTTTTCTGTTTCTTCCTTTGAGAATCTTATAGGCAAGACCTAGAAATTATTACAAATTCACAAATATGCACTTTCTAGTTAAATAAAACTTGCCCAGTGATAGACAATGTTAGAGGGCCCCTGCAGGGTATGTTTTAGGAGGGGCTGATGATTTCTTCCCCTACCACAGAGCCCCCTTCAGCACAAAGCTGCTACTGGCTAATACGGTGGATTTGTGAGCACTAGAGAAGTCATTCTTTCCTTCAGGAGGCCACAGCTCTGTGCCAGGGAGCTTGGCTTGGTGGGCAGAGTACACAGGGGGTTGACGGTGTGACTCACCCTCTTGACTTCAAGTTCCATACCAAAAACCATCTTTACAATCATAGATGAAAGTCCTCTTGGAGCCCAAAACTCTACTATTTGGATTCCATGCTTTATGACTGGATGAAAGTATTGTGTACACATTCAGCTCCTGTCATCCATCATTTACTACTCTTTACCAAATGACAGTGAATAGTGACAGAGAGCTGCCAAGTAGAGACGGGAGTTTGGAAGCCCATCTGGGGAAAAGACTGGTTTATGGGAGGATGTAGGCCACCCAGGAGGCTGAAGTTCACGGGGAGAGGGTGGGAGCTGGTGGGGGGTGTTGGTTGGAGGTCGGTAGGGCCAGACCACTTTCACCAATTTCTTTCTAATGGTAGTGTGGCTACTAGAAACTTTAAGGTTAAAGATGTGGCTTGCATTATATTTCTTTTGAAATGCACTGCTCTAGACCTTCATACAGTGCCTAGTATCTAGCAGGTGCTCAAACATGTGAAATGACACTAACTGTACCACAATCACATATCTAAGAACTGTGACTGATACCTTTCCTTTAGGCAGTAATTCGTTCTCTAACTGGCTATTTTCTGTCCTCTGCTTCAAAAATTCACAGTCGCTTAGCATAAAAGATCAAGACAATAAGTCAAACAATAGTTCCAAATACGTTTTTCTGTAAACAAAATGTCCCTCTTCTTTATCCCCTCCTCATGGATGTACCACAGTCTCCGGAGTACAGTGCAATTGCTGGTCATACAGGGGAAAAGACAATTTATCAACTTTGGATTCTTCCTGTAGATGTTGAAATTGATTCAGAATTCTAAATTGCCTGAACTCTAAATCTTTTACAAGGGCTCACAATGGACTTAAAATCTATACCCACAGGAAATAATGCAGCAAACAGAGTACCTAATTAATGATTTTCTGTCACATGAAGTAAATGAATCAAGCTTTGAGATTAAATTAAGAATGTGGAAGGAAAGAGCCATTTGGAGAAAAAAATTAGGTGTTCTTTTTTTCTGAATCCCTAGGAAGAAATCCCACATAAGTTACATTTCAGGTTTTCAGACAGCTGTGGCGACTATTATTGGAAGTAGGAAGCAAAGTTCTGAAGTTAACTGAGAAGATAACTTTCATTTGCTTTCTAGTTCTCTTACCCATGTTTCCCCCATGTGGCGTTTTGCCCAGCACATCTCCTGTGTGAAAGAACGAGCCCTACTCTGCCGAAAGCTGGGCCAGGTGAGTGTGGGTTTGTGCAGCAGGTCACGCTGCCTCGGGCTCTGGGGTAAGGGTACAGTGAGGAAGGAGGATGTAGTCAGGCGCCGGAGGAGTCTGTGGTTTTAGAGAACTGTTTTGTTTGTTTGTTTAATTACTTGTTAGAATAGAGTTAGTTTCTCTACCCAGAAGAGATCAGATTTGAGATGAATTTTAGATGTTTTTACAACAAAAATGCCACTCAGTTGAATTTCTGTGTTTGCCATACCCTTGTAACTGAGCTGGGGGAAAAGAAAGCACAAGTAACTCCCACCAGACTTTGTTTCTTCCATGTCATAGAGCCTTCATTCTATTCCTGAGGAGAAATGATCCTGAAAGATTCCCCCCAAATTGGACAATTTGGTAAATGTTTTTGCTCAAAACACATGCCATTTAGTTCCATTTTCCTTGATAAATTATCTTCTTCCTGTCAAAAAGAGACCAAAAAATGGCACACTTCTCCTGAGATAGAATCATAATAGGTACAATTGAGTTTTTATAATGTTAAAGTATTCAAGCACACTAGAGCTTGCGTTAAGCTTTCTCCCCTATTTTAAACTTTTCTAAAAAGAAGGAATAGAGCTCATCTTAACATCTCCTCTCTTCTTTTTAAAAGTCTACCATGAAATTGAGGAAGGAAATGAGACAGTTGTCCCTAATCATCTTGCCTTGATACTTGTAAAAGCCAGACTTTATAAAAGGCACATTGAGCTATCTTAACTGGCTTCATGCTGATTTAGCTTAATGACCATGATATAAGATGAATTTCATGGAAAGACTGTGTCTACTATTTTCCCTTTATTTCTAAATGCACTGGATAAACAGAATACATTACAGTTGCTCAAAGCAGAACTTAGGAAAATGAAACTTGACCATGGAGGTAACAACATGGCAGTAAACCACAGGTACCATGTGCTTTCTCAATCTTGCACACCATCTGATTCATTCATTTATTCACTCAGCTCCATGTATTGAGTGCACTACAGAGAGAAGAAATAAATAACTTACTTCCCAACTTCCCAAACGAAATGATTTCCAATCGAAGTCTTGGAGGAGGGTCAAACTGATGGAGAGAATAGTGTATGTAAATACACAGAAGAATGAGAGCACGTGCCATGTTTAGGGGACAGCAGGTGACTATGTGAGTGGAGTGCAAGATGGCTGGCAGTGGAGTGGGAGTGGATCTGAAATACAAAGGACATAGAATGCCAGCCTAAGGAGTTTATATTTTAATTTTTAGGAAAATTATATGAAATGGATCTACAGTCAAGTTGGCCCTTCTACATATTCCCTCTGTTCTAAGTACAAAGCAGTGAATGACAAAGTATAAAAAGAAAAAACAAAATATAGCCAAACTCAAAAACAAACAAGTGTTGTGAATCACTGCAACACAGTGAGTGGGGGTAAAGTCATGGGCTTGCAGGCAGCAGCAGAAAGGAACCTGGTAACAGAGACCAAGTGTCTATGCAAGAGGTGATAGAAGCAAGCTAACTATCTAAAGACAGGATCAGGCTCTCAGAAGAGGTGGGACTAGGGGCTGGGAGACCTAAGACCCAGCCTGCTCACAAGGAACTGGTCCAGGTTCAGTGATTGACTCCGTAATATTCTCATTAATGCTGTGAAGCAGGAGCCCTGGAAAATCATCATAAACCTGTTCATGGACAAAAATGCTACTCAGTTAAATTTCTGTATTTGCCATACCCTTGTAACTGAGTACCACGTACTGAGTGGAAGCATCCACAAAACTCAACTGGGTGCAAGAGAGAAAATTAAACAAAATGAAAAGCCTCTCATGCAAAAATGAGCCTGCAGACTCTTCAGAATAGTTGTAGAAAATCATGAACGAAATTTATAATTTACTTTCACTGAAAATAATTTTATGAAGTAGTCTGATAAAGACTTAAATAGTAAGTTTAAATAATTAAAGAGATAAGTCAGGAACTGTATCTATTAAAAGTGAACAAAGTGAGAAAATGATAACACATTATATTTGCAAATGGATTAAAACCAAGAATGGAAAGCAGAGATTATCAAAATGAATGAGAGAGAGAGAGAGAGAGAGAGAGAGAGAGAGAGAGAGAGAGATCCAACCAATAAAATGGACAAGAAAGCTATATCTAAAACAATATCATTCCAAAGGTTGAAAGGAAAGAGTGGGGAAAAAGGTAGATCATTCAAATTCTAAGAGACTGTGGACTAGCAATATTAATATTACACAAAATGGAATTTATGACAAAAAGAATAAATAAGAAATAAGAGAGATACTATATAATAGTAAAATGAATCATCCTTTATCAATCATGAGCTTGCCTATACTAAACAACATGGCTTCCCATTATATAAAAGGGAAAAATTGGTCACTTTATATACATAGTGGGAGATTTTTTACATTCTTCTAACAGAAAATGATGAATCAAACAGCCCCCCGAAACCTCTGCAAGGCCATACAATATTTTAAAAATAAATATATTTATCTAACAGCTTTATATAGAACCCTTCACACAATAAAGATTATAATTTATTTTCATGTTAACGTAGAACACTTGCAAACTTGACCATATAACAAAGAAAATGTAACAACTTTCAAATAATTGATATTATACATATTTTCTGATTACTATGCAATTAAATACTTAAAAGCCAAAGGTTAAGCTTTAAACGCTAATAAGTTAAAAAATACTTGGGTGCTTAAAAATGTTCTCCTAAATAACTTTTGGGTTCAAATGAAAATTGTAATAGAACATCTAAACTATTTTAGACTAAGTGAGAATGAAAGAATCACATAAAATATGTGATGCAATTAGAGTAGAATTAAAAGGAAAACATAAAACCTAAAATTAGAGTTTATTTATTTATTTATTTATTTACTTCAATGTATGGTTGCCTTTTACCTGCTTCCAGCTATGAATCTGGCTGGAAACTTGGTTTGCAACCTGGTTATGTGCCCTGACTGGGAATCAAACCATCAGCCTTTGGGTTCACAGGCCAGCACTTATCCACTGAGCTACCAGCCGGGTCTGTAAAATTAATTTTTAAAAATAAAGATGAAAAAGTAAACAATTTTGCAGTCAATTCAGGAAATAAGAGAATTAAGAGAAAGAACCTCAAAATACTTAAAGGAAGGAGATAAATGTAAAGTAAAACTCAATGAATTAAAAAACAATTCCAAAATTCATAAAATTAAATTTTTTGAATAGAAGAAAAACATGTAGCTAGGCTAATCAAGAAAAAGAGTATAAGTAAAGAATATTAAGAACAAAAAAAGCCCTGGCTGGTAGCACAGTGGATAAGGTGCCAGCTTGCAAACCCAAAGGTCGCTGGTTCGATTCCCCAGCCAGGGCACATAATGAGGTTGCAAGCCAGGTCTCCAGCCAGGTCCGTAGCTGGAGGCAGGTGAAAGGCAACCATACATGATGTTTCTCTCCCTCTTTGCCTTTCTCCCTCCCTCTCTCTGGAAATAATAAATAAAATCTTTAAAAAAAAAATGTAAATAAAATACATTACAAAATCACACACAATGGCCAGGTAATATGAATGGGAATCCTCGAGTAGCATCCTGCTGAGGTCCTGAAAGGTAAAATGTAATAAGCATTTTTAACAGGGTTAGGAGGAAACACAACTCCTCACTCTAAGTGCTTCTTTTCAATAGTATATTGGAAGTCTCAGCTAATACAATAAAATAAAAAAAAGAAATAATAGAACTTACAGCAAAAAGAAACTGTATTTGCAAGTGTTATCATTGACTGTAAGAGATTTTACAGATAAATTTTTGGAATTAATAAGAGTGATCACTAAGCTGGATATAAGACCTACAAACAGATCAGTAGCCTGTCTAATCAGTAATAATAGGGATTTAGAAACATAATTTTAAAAATGTCTTGCTCATAAAAATGAATAAAATGTCTGCGTGGGAAATGGCGAAGTATTTTCTTTCACATGCAAGTAACGAACACCCAGTCAGAACTGTCTGAAATATAAGAATATTTATTATTTTGCCTAACAAGAAACCCAGCACAGGCGGTGCAGATTTGCTTGATTCTGCAACTCAAAGGCATCATCACTCAGGCTCTTTCTGTCTTCCTGCTGCGTCAACTCCAGCAGAGCTTTTGCTCTCAGATTCATCCTTTCACAGTTGTAGGTTGGATGTCTTGGCTGCAATCTATGAGTAGGTTCTTTTCATACAGCCCTGTTCTGAGGGGAGTAAAAGTAGTATGTCTTCATACATCCATTTGTATCAAACTATTCTCGTAAAACTTCACTGCATGTCTTACTTCTCAGGATTAAGTCTGAGGCCATGCCTAGCAGCAGGGAGGCTGGGAAGGAATGTTATAGTTCCAGTTCCTATCATGGGAAGCATGCTCTTCCAAGAAGCAGGGCAGGCTTTTGATTGGTTGGGCAACCCGCAGGCCCTGACACACTTGAGTAGATGGATGTAAAGATTCAAAATTAGGTTGTCATTTCTCCCTCAATAAAACCTATGAATTGAGTGTAATAACACTCAAAATGGAAGTAAGTTTGCTTTTTATAAGGAACTTAAAAATCTCATGCTAAAATTAATATGGAAGAACAAAGGGCCAAGAATAGTTAAGATAATTTTGGAGAAAAAAATGGGGGGGGGGCACTTGTCCTATCAGAGATTAAAATAGCATCTAAAGCCATAATAATCAAGATGGAATTGTTTTGGTATCTAAACCACAGGCCAGTAGAAGATGAAAAGTCCAGACACGGGCTCATACATATTTGGAAATTTGATATATGACAGAGTTGGCATTATTTCACCCCTCACATTAGTGTTTTTCAAACAACAACTAAACCTATGGTTCCCTTTGATAAAAATAAAAATGGTACGGACTCCTCTGCTGCATCCGTAATACAGTATGCTTTCCTAAAAGGACTGAGAATAATAATATTGCCTATATATCTTTACCAAGCAGAAAATATATTTATGATCCAATTTCTTTAATTTTTCTTTTCCAAAAATGTTATATGGCTTCTGATTCTTCTAACCACCCTTTACTTCCTTTTAAGATTCTGAAATGCAAACCATTTTCTTCTCACCAGGCCCCTCCTAACTGGACTAAGAGTCACTGTGGATGGCAATGAGAACCTAAGAATTCTAAAGGGGCTGGCATGGGGAGATTTATGTTTTAGTGCATTGGTAGCAAGAGGATGGGATGTAAATGAAAAATAACATATAATCTTGCCATAAAGGAGTTTTAAAATCTAGCTACAGAGGTACTAAATATAGTACAGTATAAAGGACAAAGGGTCTTCATGTGACAGCCTAGGAAAGAGCACACTAGGTCCTCACACCAGAGTGGTGTCTTTTCCCAGGAAGTGCTAGGGAACTAGAGCTAGGGGACTGGACTATCTTACTTTAGCACAGTGGGCCCCAATTTTCCCACCTTTAAAAGTGGAATAATGACAATACCTATTTCACAAAGCTGATACAAGAATTAAATTACATGAAGTCTATATAACAATGCTTTGTTAACTATGAAATGCTATCTAGATGTGAGCCCATTCCAAACACCAAGATGCACATTGTATCTCTGAGCTACAACATTGACTCTAGCAGTGAAATTAATGACATCAACTCTTTGCTCCTTACCTGCCATAAATATTTCATGTGAGCAAGGCCCAAAGAGGGCAGCTTTATAACTCAGAAAGAAACACCGAATCTCCCACTTGGAAGGAATCTTTGAGGTTAGTGTTTCAGTCTCCCACTCAGGGGAGGAATTCTCTTTACCAATTCCCACCCTAGGTGGCCGTACTTTCTCTGCTTGAATACCTCCCCTGAAGGAGCATTCCAGCCCACTGGAGATAGCAGGAATTATTATACATAGATCTGAAATCAGATTCCCTTCAAGTTCTTCCTATTTGTCTAAGTTGAGCCTCTTGGAGGAAAATGCCACTAATTCACTCTCTTTCCCTTTTGACAGCTCATCAGGGTCTGAAACAGCTAGAGGGGCTCTCCCAGTCCACTTCTCTGGGATAAACTGTCCCAGCCTTTATAACTGCCCTTCTCACGACATGATTCCTAACATGTTTCACTAAATTGTCTTGCCTCCCGGAAATGACAATGCTTACTTTGTCAGCCTCCCTTTTAAAATCTGGTGCCGCCTCCCTGCCACCACTTCTAAGTGGAAACAACCTAAGTGTCCAGGAGTCAGTCAATTTAAACAAATTAAGGCCTATCCATATGTTAGTAGATTGGTATAATGAGTTGGGGAAATATATCAGGATATAATGTTGATTTTTGGAAAAGAATATAAACTCTATATAAGTCACACTTCCCTCCATATGCCTCCATCTCATGCAAAACAAAACAAAACAAAACAAAAGCTTAAAGAACACACACAGGAATAACAGTAGTTGTCACTAAATGGTGAGAGTTAGGTCATTTTTGTTTTCTTCTTTTTACCTTTCTACACTTCTAAGATTTCTACAATGACGATATGTTGCTTTTATAATTAAAAAGAATACGAAGACCTGCAAAGCTTAACATGAAGGAGAAACATGGTGCCTAGAGCCAACCTCAGTGCCCCAATGTTGGCAGGACAACAGTAAGACCACAGTACCCCCACAACCCTCTGCGTGTCCAGGAAGCTTCTCTCCATACTGTCTGTAGTGGGTTCCATTTGTTGTTGTTGTTTGTTAGTTTTTGTTTGTTGGTTTCTTTTAAGCCCCATGTCAGAAGTTTTGGCTCATATTGAGCCATCTATTAACTAAAATTTTCAGACTTTTTCACATTAACTATTGTCAATAGCTGGAACAACTGAGTTGTTTTATAAAAATCCAAATGAAAAACTTTCACTCTTCTTCATTACATTCCACTGTGTTTGTTTTGGTTCCTTGTTCAGGCAAACCATATCCTGTTTCTGTCAGGCAGCATATTACTCATCCGTTTTCATTTTGTAGCATGCCACATTTATACAGTGTTATGTCTTTCATGTCATTGAAAGATTTTTAATAGAACAGGTCCTCAAACAAGGACCAGTGGCTTCTTGTTCTATGTTCCTCTTTTTGGGTGTCTTGGCTCAGTCACTCAATGCTTTCTGGATACACTGCTTTGCCCATCTGTGCCTTCACCCAGAGGAAAATAGATCATCTAATCCATATAGATTCATCCCTCATGAGAAACTTTGTCAAAAGTTCTGCTGAAAGAGTCACTGCCTCTGGCGAGTTCTGGTAACCTTTCGGAAAAGAAAAACATGTAAAATGATGTTAGTATGACGTGGCTTGTTCTACATGAACTTGTGCTGGCTTCTTGAGATTACCACTTCCTTTTTGAAGTGATTACAATCTAACTTCTTTAATAACCCAAATTAGAGTTTGCTAGGGATCAGAATTAAACTCAATAGTGCAAATTTTCTAGAACCTACATAGTCTCCCTGTTGACAATTCTGGCAGCTGCCCATCTTTAAACCTTTGACATCTGAGATTTCTGGAAGATTACTGACAATGGTTCTATGATTAAATCAACAAGTTCTTTTAGTCCTCAGGGATGTAATTTGTTAGGCCCTGGAGACCTGAGCTTTTCTAGAAGCAAGTTATTTATTTTCTAAGGAGCTTCTCACCAAGTTCTGTGATTTTCTCTCAACCATGTTTATACTCCCCCTTTCTAGTTTGAAGATCTTTTCTAGGGGTAGAAAAGATAGAAGCCAGATAGGAGTTGAATAATTCTGCTTTGGTACCTGTCATCTGCTGGCGTTACACCACCTGCCCCAAGCACTGGCGCTGGCCCTTCCCCATTCTTCCTGCTCAGGATGGAGTTGCTGAGCAGGAGGAATTGATGTTCCTGAGCACTTTTTGCAAGTCTCAGCTCCTTCTGAGCTCCAGCCTTGCTAACTACTATGGCTACAAGCCTGTGGCATGCTTTGTTCTCTGGCTCTGCACCTGTCCTGCCCACTTTTGTAAAGGCTCTTTGAAAGCTTGCAGTACTGCAGGGCTGCTGCTGCTGGCTTGTGTCCCCACTTTGCTTCCCAGTCAGAATCATGGAGATCATGTGGTCAGAACTTAACTTTGGAAATGTTTCTTTAATAATTCTCTTTCCTCTTGTCTTAAAAAAAAAAGCAACTACTAAATAAAATAAAACAGAACCTCTTCAGGCTTGCTTCCTATCGCAGAGGCAAGTAAGGTCTGACAAGCAACTGGTACTGTGCGTTAGACTCATCCCGGTCAATTTTGCTAGACAAACATGAGAAAGGATTTAAAATATTGCTCCATTTGCTTCAAATAAGAACATAAGAGCTTTTTCTTTCCAGTTTAGTGTGCAATGAGGGAGAGAGGAGAAGACAGATTAAAGAAAGAATGGAAGTTAATATTGAATACCAATATTAGTTCATTTCATTATCCTATCAATCCTGAAAATACTTCCCTGACTTTAGAAATGAAAACAAAAATGAAGCTTAGGTTAAGTAACTTGAAATAACTTTGTCCATGATCCAATAGGTAGAGCCCAGAGTTGAATTCAGTCAGTATGGTTCTGCCCTTCATGCTTTAGTAGGAGCTGCTCACAGGACTACTCAGCCCAGAGTTGGCTTTTTTTGATCACACAGAACTTAAAAAAATATCTTAATTGTCAACACTTACAATTTAGGAGATTTTACATCAAATTTCAGATTTTTAGCTTCTTAAAAAAATCTCCAGAGCCCTGGCTGGTGGCACAGTGGATAAGGCTCCAGCCTGCGAACCCAAAGGTTGCTGGTTTGATCTCCAGCCAGGGCACATAACCAGGTTGCAAGTCAGGTCTCCAGTCAGGTCCGTAGCTGGAGGCAGGTGAAAGGCAACCATACCTTGATGTTTCTCTTGCTCTCTGCTTCTCTCCCTTCCCTCTCTGTAAAATTATAATAAATAAAATCTTAAAAACAAAACAAAACAACAACAACAACAACTCTGGACCCAACATGTGTTTTCCTCTATGGCAACCATTGGCTATCCCTCTCTGGATATCCATATCCCCACTTCTTTATTTATACTCTGGACTTGGTCCTGCTAAGTATTTGAGTATGCTATGCCCTGGGCCATGCTGCTGTGTCATTGTTTTTCCTGGTTTTGGAAAGTTTTCTGCCATATGGAAAAGAAGATTGCAAAGGTTATAAAAAGCACAAATATAGCTCTTGCACTCAAATCAGTCTTATTATTCCAATGGACATGGGGCTCCTTGAAACTCGAAGAGGTTCCAAAAAGAATGTGTTTATCATACTGAGTTTGTCCCAGGCTCTTCCATTCCTTCTACTGTACTCACTTTTGTACACAGAGTCTAACAAACTTTTCATTTCAGACCTTAAAACATCTAAGAATGAGCAACAGAGTTTCTTCCTATAACTATTTGAATAAGGGTCTTAGGAATGATCAAAGTCTACGCTCTCCCAGAATCTCCAGCTAAGCCAGCCTTTGTGGCTGGACAGGTTTTCTTCCTCTTTTCTGTATACTTTTATTGATTATGCTGTTACAGTTGTTCCAATCTCTTTTTCCTTTATTTCCTCTCTGCCTCATACTCCCCTACCCTTCAGTAATCCCAATCCCCTTGGTTCATGTCCATGAGTCATGCACATAAGTTCTTTGGCTTCGCCCTTTCCTGTACTATTCTTAATATCCCCCTGTCTATTTTGAGCTTACCAATTATACTTCTTAATTCTTCTTTCTCTCCTTTCACCCTCCCAGCTGATAAATGATCCCCATACCTACAATTCTTAACTAAATACCTTTAACATTTCATATAATAATAGAATAATGGCTTGGTGATGATGAACTCCTTTAGCTTTACCTTGCCTGGGAAGCACTTTATCTTCCCAGGCATTTACCCTTTTAAATGATAGTTTTGCTGGATAAAATATTATTGGTTGTAGGTTCTTACTTTTCACCATTTTGAATACTTCTTGCTAGGCCCTTCTTACCTGCAAAGTTCCTTTTGAGAAATCAGCTGATAATCTTATAGGCTCTCCTTTGTAGGTAACTCTCTTCTTTTCTGTTGCTGGTTTTAAACTTTTATCTTTAACCTTTGGCAGTTTAATTATGATGTGTCTTAGTGTGGTCTTCTTCGGGTCTACCTAGTTTGGGACTCTGTGCTTCCTGGACTCGTATGTCCATATCCTTTGCCAAATTTGGGGAATTATCCTTCATTGTTTTTTTACATAAGTTTTTGGTTTCTTGTTCTTCCTCTTCTCCTATGATTTAGATGTTGGCATGTTTAAAGTTCCAGAGGTTGCTAAGCCTTTCCTTGTTTTTTTCAATTTTTCTTTCTTCATTCTGGTTTACTGTTTAATTCTTCCTTACATTCCAAATCATTTATCTGAAGCCCAGTTTCTTTTCCTCCACCAATGGTTTTGTGTGGATTTTCCTTTGTTTTACTTAACATAGCCTTCACCTCTTTCCTTCTGCGTTTTCTATACTCAAGTATGCCTGTCAAGTCTGTGAGCATCTTTTTTTTTTTTTTTTA